>WHVA01000371.1:0-116360 GCA_015179125.1 Gautieria morchelliformis | reverse complement strand
CGCCTTGGGTAAATCAAACTTGGGATAAGTCAAACACATTTGGATAAGAAAATTTCTTTCAGATAAGTAAAACACATCAAGGTAGGTAATGTTATGACCATGCTGCTTGACCAACTCTGGTACCTCCATGCCTCCTCTGGCTCTATTCCGCAACGTCCACACTTTGACCTTTTGATCCCCTTGTTATTTACCATTCACATACTTCCCCTTTTGACTCTATTCACCAGCCTTCCGTACTTGACCCTTAGCATAGCAAGACCGGAGCATCAGGAGATCCCTTTGTTCCATTATCAATTAGATCCACATTCCCCTTGTTCTTTTGCCTATTGATTGTTCTTATTCTACCCAGCACCCCCTTGTATTTCCTCTTGTTACGTATTAGTTACTTCTGCAATCAGATAATTGTGCTTGCACTGGAATTGCTTACCTCTCCTTCTGACATGTTGTCTCAGCTCTTTGTATAAAACCCAGTCATGTGTGCCTCTGTTCTGCAATCAGATAATTGACTTTGATATGTGACTCCCTTTGCGCTGTTTCCTGTTCTTACCACAGAAAGTACTTGCAAGGCCTCTGTCTCTCTGACCTCTGCCTTCCAACTTGATTTCTGATATCCAACTTAACTCGATTCTTGAACCCTTACCTCTAGGTGGATACCCATGCTTCACACGGGGGTGTAGGTCAAACGCCTTGGTAAGGTCAAATGCATCAGCAAGGTCAAACACATTGGGTAAATCAAACTTGGGATAGGTACAACACATCTCATTTCAATTGAAAGTACCTATAAGTAACACATAAAGATAGGTAATGTCTCTACACATGTCTGCATGTGCCCAAGTATAGCGTGCATAGCATGTCCTCCATGCATAGCCTCAAATATAGCATGCTTATTGTGTCCCTGGTTTGTAACATGACCCCACACATAACATGTCCCCAAGTATAGTGTGCGTAGCATGTCCTCCATGGATAGTGTGTCTCCACATGTAGCATGTCCCCAAGTACAGTGTGCATGGCGTGTCCCACATGCATAGCATGCTTGAAGCATGTCCCCAAACATAGCGTGTCCCTAAATTATAGCATGTGTGTCCCCCATGCATAGTGTAACCACATGTGTAGCATGTCCTTACATGTAGTGTGTGTAGCATCTCCCTCAAGTATAGTGTGCAAATTGTGTCCCAATGCATAACATGTCCCCCAAGTATAGTGTGCATAGCATGTCCTTTGTTTGTAGCATGTCCCCAAGTATAGCATGTAGAATGTCCCTTGTTTGTAGTGTTTTCCCCTGTAGTGTGTCCCTTGTTTGTACCATGTCTCCCAAGCATAGTGTGTCCCCACATATAGTGTGCACATCCCCATGCATAGCATGCTTGTCCCTGTCTCCATGCATACCATGGGTGTCCCCAAGCATAGCGTGTGTGTCCCCATGCGTAGCATGCTTGTCCCCACGCATAACAGGGGTGTCCCCAAGCATAGCGTGAATGTCCCCACGCATAACATGCGTGTCCCCATGCATAGCATGTGTGTCCCCAAGCATAGTGTGTGTCCCCACGCATAACATGAGTGTCTCCACACATAGCATGCATGTCTCCACACATAACATGTCTCCATGCATAACATGCATGTCCCCATGCATAGTGTGTGTAGCATGCCCCTCAAGTATAGCATGCATAGCATATCCCAAGGGCCTCAAAGTGAAGCAAGCAGAGGCTGTTACTACTTATTAACTTTTCGCAAACTCAGGGACATGTATCAATATCTATTTTGTGACATATACAGACATAAATAAAATAGTCAAGGAAACCATATTTAAGCAGGATTACCTATTTTTCGAAAAAATGTCAAGAAATGTCAGTACATGTAAGCTGAAGCTGTTATTATTTTAGCAAAGTTAGGATTATCTATTTTTCGAAAAATTTCAAAAAATGCACTGCACATTTAACCTGGAGCTGTTGTCAATTTTCACAAAGTCAGGATAATTTATTGATATCTATTTGCGAAAAAATGTCAAAAAGTACAGTACATTGAATCAGAAGCTGTTATCAATGCCCAGCCAAAGCCAGAGAAGCCCAGAGACTGACAGAGAAACCCAGAGCCCAGCCAAAGCCATAGTAAGCCAGCCACCAGTATAGCCAGAGAGGAGTGGCTGGTAAGCGGCTTTACAGTAATAAAAGCAGAAATCTGTTGTCATTGATTTTAGAGGAAACTTATTGATGTCAATTTTCGCAAAAACCTGAAAATATTGATATTAAAATACATTTTTTTCAGCAGTCTTTGGATGTTATTTAAATCTATTTTCGAAAAAAAAATCACATAATATAATGACATGTGACAATACTATGTGAGGAAAAAAAAGGAACCAATAAATTACCAAACAATAAATAAATACATGGCAATGCATTAAAAAAAGGATATTACCTACCAATAGAAAGCCAGGCAAGCAATAGATAGCCAGCCAGGCAAAGCAATAGACAGCCAGCCAGCTAAAGGAGGAGACACCAGAGAGAGCAGCAGACAGCAGACAGCGCAGACAGAGCAGAGAGCAGACAGCACAGACACAGCAGACAGCAGACACAGCAGACAGCACACAGCAGGAGAGCAGACAGCAGAGTGAGGAATTGCCGGTCGGGCAGATTCCTGGCGTTCCATCCTACCAAACTGCCTTTATATACTGCGCGCGCGTGTCGTGCATGGACCACGCGCGAAGGGGTCACCTGACCGCTGCGCAGTGTTCTCGCGGCTGCGCCGCTCGCCGCTGACCTAAAGAGACCTGGAGCCAGCAGACCGGCGTAAACCGGTGATAGGGCCAGGGGCTCGCTGCTGCGCCGCTCGCACGCTCCGCTGACAAACTAATGACCAAGCATTGGTCAGCATTTGTCAGCGCACCCACAACCTCCCACCGAGCCGCTTTCATATAGTGTAACTAGGTGGATACCCGCGCTTCGCGTGGGGGTGCAAGTCAAATGCCTCGGTAAGGTCAAACACATCAGCAAGGTCAAAGCCTTGGGTAAATCAAACTTGGGATAAGTCAAACCATTCGGATAAGATAATTTCATTCAGATAAGTCAAACACATCTTATTGATTGAAAGTAGCTCTAAGTAACACATCAACGTAGGTAATGTTATGACCATGCTGCTTGACCAACTCTGGTACCTCCATGCCTCCCTGGCTCTATTCCGCAACGTCCACACTTTGACCTTTTGATCCCCTTGTTCTTTACTATTCACATACTTCCCCTTTTGACTTTATTCACCGGCCTTCCCTACTTGACCCTTAGCATAGCAAGTCCAGAGCATCAGGAGATCCATTTGTTCCACTATCAATTAGACCCACATTCCCTTGTTCTTTTGCCTATTAATTGTTCTTAGTTCTACCCGGTACCCCTTGTAGCTCTCTTGTTCCGTATTAGTTACGTACTCCATTTATCCTAGTCACTTTTGCTTGCACTGGAATTGCTTACCTCTACCTTCTGACATGTTGTTCTCAGCTCTTTGTATAAAACCCAGTCATGTGTGCCTCTGTTCTGCAATCAGATGATTGACTTGCCTCCCTTTGCACTGTTTCCTGTTCTTACCACAGCAAGTACTTGCAAGGCCTCTGTCTCTCTGACCTCTGCCTTCCAACTCGATTTCTGATATCCAACTTAACTCAATTCTTGAACCCTTACTACTTCAGTTACAATACTCAACCTCTTCCAACTTCCAATCTCAGATCTCAAAAATACTTAGGATAATAGTTGGGGGTGCAACATATAAGTTGAAGCTGCAGTCCCTTTAGATCCAAACCTGATACATAACAGGTAATGACTCTCCACATTTCTCCCATGTTTCATGTCCCCTACCTCACATGTAGTGTGTCCTTGCCTGTAGTGTGTCATCACACGTATTGCATCCTCAAATGTAGCATGTCCCCACACGTAGTGTGTCTCCACATGTAGCATGTCTCCATATGTGTCCCCACATGCAGTACAGTGTGCATGGCATGTCCCACATGCATAACATGTCCCTCAAGTATTTTGTGTGTAGCATGTCCCTGGTTTGTAGCATGTCCCCAAATGTAGCATGTCCCTAAATTATAGCATGTGTGTCCCCATGCATAGCGTGTCCACATGTGTAGCATGTCCCTACATGTAGTGTGTGTAGCATCTCCCTCAAGTATAGTGTGCAAAGTGTGTCCCCAATGCATAACATGTCCCCCAAGTATAGTGTGCATAGCATGTCCTTTGTTTGTAGTGTGTCCCCAAGTATAGCATGTGTAGAATGTCCCTTGTTTGTAGTGTTTTCCCCTGTAGTGTGTCCCTTGTTTGTACCGTGTCCCCCAAGCATAGTGTGTCCCCACATATAGTGTGCACATCCCCATGCATAGCATGCTCGTCCCCATGTATAACATGCATGTCTCCACGCATAACATGGGTGTCCCCAAGCATAGTGTGTGTGTCCCCATGCATAGCATGCTTGTCCCACGCATAACATGCATGTCTCCACGCATAACATGCATGTCTCCATGCATAGCGTGTGTGTCCCCATGCATAGCCTGTCTGTCCCCAAGAATAGTGTGTCCCCACATGTAGCATGCATGTCCCCATGCATAGCATACGTGTCCCCATGCATAACATGCATGTCTCCAAGCATAGCATGCATGTCCCCACGCATAGCATACATGTCCCACGCATAACATGCGTGTCTCCAAGCATAGCATGCGTGTCCCCACGCATAACATGCGTGTCCCCACGCATAACATGCGTGTCCCCATGCATAACATGCGTGTCCCCACGCATAACATGCATGTCTCCACTCATAACATGCTTGTCCCCATGCATAACATGCGTGTCTCCACGCATAACATATGTGTCTCCATGCATAACATGCCTGTCCCCATGCATAGCATGTCCCAATGGCATGTGTAGCATATCCCCAAGGGCTTCAAAGTGAAGCAAGCAGAGGCTGTTACTTATCATTAACTTTTCGCAAACTCAGGGACATGTATCAATGTCTATTTTGTGACATATACAGACATAAATAAAATAGTAAAGGAAGCCATATTTAAGCAGCTGCTGTCATTAATTTTAGCTCAGGATTATCTATTTTTTGAAACATGTCAAAACAAATGTCCAGTACATTTAAGCTGGAGCTGTTGTCAATTTTCACAAAGTCAGGATATTTTATTGACATCTATCTGCGAAAAAATGTCAAAGAAGTACAGTACATTGAAGCAGAAGCTGTTATTAATGCCCAGCCAAAGCCAGAGAAGCCCAGAGCCCAGCCAAAGCAATAGTAAGCCAGCCACCAGTATAGCCAGAGAGGAGTGCCTGGTGAGCGGCTTTACAGTAAATAAAACAACAAAACAAACCACATTTAAAAGCAGAACTCATTGTCATTAATTTTAGAAGAAACTTATTGATGTCAATTTTCGAAAAAAAAACCTGAAAAATATCTATATTAAAATACATTTCTTTCAGCAAAGTCTTGGGATTATTTAAATATATTTTTGAAAAATTTCACAAAATTATAAAGTGAAAAATAATAAAATTCCAAATAAAAAAATTAAAATACATTTCAGTGGTATAAAAAAAAAAAATGAAGACCTACCAATACAAAGCCAGTGAAGCCAATAGACAGCCAGCTCAAGAAATAAGACAGCACAGCTAAAGAAACAGACAGCGCAGCTCAAGACACAGACAGCGCAGCTAAAGAAACAGACAGCGCAGCTCAGGACACAGACAGCGCAGCTAAAGACACAGACAGTGCAGCTCAAGACACAGACAGCGCAGTTCAAGACACAGACAGCGCAGCTAAAGAAACAAAACAGACAGCTAAAGAAACAGACAGCGCAGCTCAAGACACAGACAGCGCAGCAGACGGCAGACAGAGCAGAGAGCAGACACAGCAGAGAGCAGAGAGATGAATTGCAGGTCAGGCAGATTCCTGTCGTTCCATCCTACCGAACTGCCTTTATATACCGCCCGCGCGTGTCGTGCACGGACCACGCGCGAACGGGTCACGTGACCGCGGACGCTGCTGCGCAGCGTTCATTGCTCGCGGCTGCGCCGCTCGCTCCGCTGATCTAACTTTTACGTAACATTATTTGTCAGCGGCGCCCACAACCACCCACCGTGCTCGTTTAACTCTTAGACTAGGTGGGTACCCGCGCTTCGCGCGGGGGTGTAGGTCAAGCGCCTTGGTAAGGTCAAATGCATAAGTAAGGTCAAGTGAATCAGTAAGGTCAAGTGAATCAGCAAGGTCAAGTGAATCAGTAAGTTCAAGTGCATTGGGGTAAATAGGATCATGCAAAATATATCCCTGATCATATAGTATCATGAATCATGTATGCACCCATGGAACAGCCGAACATGCAGAGCTCTCTCTCGACCTCTGGGATGGGCCTCCCAGCGACTCTAGACATGAAAGTGGTAATAGCCTTGACTGAATCATCAGAGATTCGAAGAAAATAGGACTCTGCTAGGCCTTTGAGTGACTACTAATACTATGCACACACCACCAATTACTCTTAGTATTCTTACTAAAGGGCTGATTGAAAATGGAACGCGCTTCGGTAAGATTGCACCTATTGTCATAATCCACAGGTTTCAAAGCTTGTGCATTGTGAAATAGATCCAATAGTGATCTTGGGATCCTGAATTTTGACAATGTGGTTATATCGATATGCCAGCTGATCCTCCGGTGACACTCTCACAGAACCAGAAACAATACCAAAATCAGAAATGGGGGAAGACCCAAAGTGCAGTTGGATAGCATGTCCTCACACGTAACGTGTCCTCACAGGTACCATGTCCCCACATGTAACGTGTCCTCACAGGTAGCGTGTCCCCACACGTAACGTATCCTCACAGGTAGCGTGTCCTCACACGTAACGTGTCCTCACAGGTAGCGTGTCCGCACAGGTAGCGTGTCCTCACAGGTAGCGTGTCCTCACAGGCAGCGTGTCCCCACATGTAACGTGTCCTCACAGGTAGCGTGTCCCCACACGTAACGTGTCCTCACAGGTAGCATGTCCCCACACGTAACGTGTCCTCACAGGTGGCATGTCCCCAAACGTAATGTGTCCTCACACATATCAGGGACATGTATCAGTATCTATTTTGTGACATATATACAATAGCAAAAGAAACCACATTTAAGCAGCTGTTGTCATTAATTTTAGCAAAGTCAGGATAATTTATTGATATCTACCTTTTGAAAAAATGTCAAAAAAATGTACACTACATTTAAGCTGAAGCTGGTACAAAGTTTAGCAAAGTCAGGATAATTCATTGATATCTATATTTATTTTTCAAAAAAAGATAAAAAGAAAACACACTACATTAAAACAGAAGTTGTTATTAACTTTAGCCAAGTCAGAATAAGTTATTGATATCTACTTGCGAAAAAATATCAAAAAAATGTACAGGATATTTAAGTTGGCAGTGATTAAGGTTAGCAAGTTAGATTTATTGATGTCTATTTGCGAAAAAATATCAAAAAAATGTACATGATAATTAAGTTGGCTATTAATAAGTTAGGTTTATTGATATGTATTTGCGAAAAATATCAAAAAAATATACAGGACATTGAAGCAGAAGCTGGTGTCAATTCACAGCCAGAGAAGCCCAGAGACACCCAGAGACACACACAAAGACACCCAGAGCCCAGCCAAAGCAATAGTAAGCCCACCAGCACAGCCAGAACACAGGAACACACCAGTGGGGAGTGCGGTTCTGCAGCATCGCTCTCTTTATACCGAGTGAAGGGTCGTGCACGGACCACCCTCGCGTATGGTCGCAACGAATGCGAACCGGTCACGTGACCTGGGACGCTGCTGCGCAGCGTCAATGGTCTGGCCTGGGCCAGGGGCCTAGGGCTCGCGGCTGCACCGCTCGCTCCGCTGACCTAATTGTTACGTAACATTATTTGTCAGCGGTGCGCCCACAACCCACTGAGCGTGTTTCACTCTTAGACTAGGTGGATACCCGCGCTTCGCGCGGGGGTGCAAGTCAAACGCCTCGGTAAGGTCAAACGCATTAGTAAGTCTAACGCATCGGTAAGTCTAACATATCAGTAAGGTCAAGTGCATTGGGGAAAATCAAAGTAATCAATTTACATCAAGTAGATATCAGAAATCAAGGAGCTCTAAGTAATACATCTTTATATACAATGTTGGTTGTGTTCAAACCCTCCTCAAGCAAGACCTTTACTTTGTTCCAGCTTGTTCCCCTTGAAACACCAACATACAACTGACCATGTCCAAACACTGGATATCTCAGGTCCAGCCCAACCGTACCCAAAGACTGTCCCTGAGACTTGTTGATGGTCATTGCAAATGCCACACACACTGGAAACTGTCTCCTCTGCAGCACAAATGGTAATTCTCCCTCTGATGGTGAAATAGCGATCCTGGGGATGAAAGCAGTATTTCCTGCACGTGGACCTGAGATGATCCTGACCTCCAACACTCTATTCCTCATCCTCACCAACCGCAACCTTGTCCCATTGCATAGTCCTTGCTTCTTATCCAAATTGCGCAACATCATCAGAGGCACTCCAGGCTTGACTTCCAAGTGAGCAGGAGGAAGACAGCCCATCTCTATGGAATTCAGATACTCCACAGGATACTGCTCTGCAAAGTCGGTTTCCTTGACAGAATCTGCACAGTGGAAGACCTGAGCATCACCTGGAAACTGCCTCAACACCATGGAATTGATCTCATTGACCTCAATATTTCTGGGACAGAGGATGGCCCGCTCTAAAAAATAATTGTCCTGGGCAGGGATTGCATTGCCAATGCCAGGGTATATTTCCTGGATCAGCTCTGCAATTCCAGGGCCACAAACCATGTGAGGAGGGAGTGAGAACGTATGATCTAGTGGGAGATCCTTTCCCTGACCCACATTCTGCAGCCATTCTGCAAACCTGGCTCTGTCAGGGTCATTTCTCACCTGCATGTTCTCTGTCAGATGGAGGACCTTGATCTTTGGCCACAGATATGACTTCTGAAGGGTAGCTCCCACAATATCCTCCTTGGAGCCTTTAGGGACAATTGGGAGAGTCTGCTGAAAGTCACCTCCAAAGGCGACTGTGATGCCACCAAAGGGTCTGTCAGGCTGGTCAAGGAAATCCCTCAGTGTCCTGTCAATGGCCTCTATGGCATGGCGATGCTGCATTGCAGCCTCATCCCAAATGATGAGCCTGGCCAGTCTCAGCATATCAGCCTGGTCAGAGTTCTTTTTGATGGAGGAGAGAGAGCCCTCATGGACAGGAATTGGAATTCCAAGCATGCTGTGAGAGGTTGTCCCATTAGTGAGGATAAGTGCAGCCATTGCAGATGAGGCTACAGCAAGCACAATGAGACTCTCTGCTCTACAGGAGTGGATTAGGGTGTTCCATGTGAATGATTTCCCAGCGCCCCCTGATCCAGTGACGAAAAACATTTGTCCATCAGGTTTCCCCTGAGCATCTATGTCCAGTGCCGACCGTAATATCTGATCATGCGCAGACCTTTGCCCCTCATTCAGCTTGGGAACTGCCTCATCAGCCATCTGCCTCTCTTGAACAGGGTCATAGTCCCTCTGCTCAGCTATGAACCTGTTTCCAATCAGGACCTCCCACTCGCCTACCACCCGAGGCATATCTTTAAAGCTGCTCAAGGACATTCCATTACGCTGAAGGAGTTTATCCAAGAGAAAGAGGCCAAAATCATAGAGCTGATCATCCCGTGGCTCCTGGATATTGTGTCTGACTTGGAGCCGATGTCTGAGATCATCACATATGTGCTCCTTGAAGGCGTCCCATAGTCTGTCAGGCTGTGAGGGAATGCAATGACCAAGGATGGTGGCAAAGAGATGTCTGAGCTGAGCACCTGTTTTCATGCCACTGGCTTCCTGGAGACACAACCTCCACTCCTGATCATCCTCCAGAAGTCCCCTGGCAAGACAGGCCTCCTTGTAAGTAGCACATTGTATGCCATCCACTGTCCTAAGCTCCTCAAAGGATCTGGCCCCCTTGACCACCGTGAGCAGAGTGCGCAAATAAAATCTCTCTCCTGATTTTGGGCTTGCAAAGTGAAGGCGTCCAATGCTATATCCCCTTTGACGTGGTGTCCATACCCTTCCCTCTTTTTGCCAGGTAAAATGCTCAGGAAAATCCACATAGAGCACATCGCGTGCATGAGGGTAGGCAGCATTGGCCTCAAAGTAAGCCATGAGCGCTGTCTTTGACCCCTCAACCCTGTTCATGATGGTGAGCGGATCAGCATCAGGATTGAAAACGACTGATTGCTGGTCTTTTTCATGGACTGGCAGTGCCATGACTGCAGGCACCTGGGTGTGGATTTCCCGCTCCAGCAACCTCCAACAGGCCTCATGAGCACTGACATAGCGAGCATCCAGGTACTTCTTTATCTCATCATGGTTGACACCGAACTCCATCGTGGTCCGATCGTGGCCCTTGTATAGATACTTGTGGATATACTTGACGCACCTCACACTGAAGGTGAATTCAAGGTTGATGTGACACCGGAGTTTGAGCAAGAGCAGAGCAGAGTATGGCACAACCCATCTGTTGTCCAGCATGTCACCTCTGACATTGTGCAGCCTTCCATCATTGCCACGACGATATTTTGGATATCCATCTACATTCACAACGGTCTCCTCACAGAATGGCTTTGGGAAGCCTTTCTTGCACTTGCCATTTTCCATGCAGGGTGCATCTGGATTCATTTGTCCACAGGGACCATGTGTCATCAGCTCACAGACCAACTGGTAGAGGACAGGATGTGTCTCTGGATCAGGGAACTCTGCTGAAATCATAGAATCCACCTCATGTGGATGTTTGACCTTGGACTCCCTATCGAACCAGGTAAGCAGGTGCATGTGTGGGAGCCCCCTCTTCTGGAATTCAATAGTGTGAACACGAGCGACAGTTTCTCCAAAGATCTTGTCCTTGACGATCAAGTCAATGAGGTATTTCTTTTTGAGGTGAAACACCCGCAACACCAGGTCAGGTCTGTCCTGAGCAGTTTGTCCAGGGAGCAACTCAGCCACTATCTCATCCCACTTTGGATTGGCAGTCATGGTAATAAATAAATCAGGGGGACCCTTCTTTGTTGCAATGGCCAGGGAGTTCTGGCAGTTTTGATTCATGTCCCGTGTACTCCCTTGAAATGTCGCAGGCAGAATGACTTTTACACCCAAGCTGTTTGCATCTCCAATGTCATTGCCCAAGCCTCCATATGAATCTACCATCTGGTTATACTGCTCAGCACGCAGAGTGTGTTGATTGGCCCTGATCCACCTCAGTCTGCTTTGCTCTGCAGCAGCCCAGGAGTCTACAATGTACTGCTGGAACAATTTGCCACCACGCAGGAGTGTTGTAGGTTCTCTCGCTCTCTGGAACAGACGATACGCATGGTACTGTATTTGGGTGACCTGTGTCCGTCTGTTTGGATTGGGATTGGCCTGCCGAGCACCTCTGGCTCATGATAAGGAATATCTGGTTCCCATCCCAACTCTCCCTTGGGAAAGAGCAAGACATAGTGCAGAGAGGCATAGTTTGCATTGGTATCCAATACCCTTCTGAAACGTCCACCTCTGAGCTGGACAATAATATCCCTAGGTCCAGGGTCGATGCCATCTCCAGGAAGAACGACTGCAATCTCATCTGCAGTTGGGACATTATATCTCCTAGGATCCCTGTGTGCCCTGTATGTGAGCCTTGCCTGGATGTCACCATTCTGTTCTTGAGCTCTGAGCCTCTCAGCTGCTTGTTTATATGTGCGCACATGAGGATTGCATAGCAGGAGCATTTCCTGCAAGTCTCCCATGATAGTTGGAGACAGACGCTCATGATGATTTTTTCTCTTTGCCAAAGCCAGTGCAGGATCATATATGTAAAGCTGGGCATACTTTGGATCGTCTTCATTGTCAGGGAGGAGAGAGCCATGGAGATGATACAGTTCACCCTGTAGCTTGAGCACATATGGACCACGACCCTCCCGAAGCAAATCTTGGTCAAAGTTGGCCCCCACAGAAGTGAATGCAAACGCAGCATTATACTGCCTGATATTCTGGCGAAATCCTTTTGCCTCAGGGTCCTGGCCTTCTAAGAGCTGTTTCAATGGCTGAGGGGGCTGTGGCAGGTCTTCCAGCTGCACCTTTCCTTCCATACAGCAATCACCAAACCTGGGTCGCACATTTGAGGATTTCTGCAGGCGTTCTGCCATCCAGTGTAATGCTCCACAGTCAGGGCAGGGAACAACCATGGGACCCAGATCATGACGCAGAACATCTGCCTCGATTATTCTAGAGCGACCGAGTGGAATAAAAGGAGGAGGTCGCTGAGGACGCTGCCGAGGTATAGGGAGTGGCTGAGGAGGCTGAGGAGGTGCAGGGAGTGGCTGAGGAGGCTGTGGAGGTGCAGGGAGAGGCTGAGGAGGTGCAGGGAACATCTGGGGAGGCTGAGGAGGTGCAGGGAGTGGCTGAGGAGGCTGAGGAGGTGCAGGGAGTCGCTGAAGAGGCCGCAAAAGCGCAGGGAGTAGCGGAGGCATTGGTCTTATTGCATTGGCTGAGCACGCAATGCTGCCACTCCTGCAGAACCTACTACAGGAGGAGGCGCTGGTTGTACAGATGCAGGCCTGTGCCTTCCCAAAGGCCGCAATGCAGCTGCCTGAGCACGCAAGTCTGCAATGGCTGCTGAACCTACTATAGGAGCTGGCTGTACAGGGTCTGGCCTATTTCTTCTCAGGGGCTGTAATGGTGGGATAACTACTAACTGAGCATGAAGGGCTGCCACCTGCTCTCCAGGACTGAGATTAGGAGGACGTGATGAGGGTGCCAGCATGGGCAGACGTGAAGAGGGTGCAAGCATAGGAGGACGTGATGGCCCGGCCACAGGTTGTTGAAAAGGATCAGCGACATTGCTTCTAGGAGGAGGGTGAGGGATGGCAAAAGGCTGTGGGGGAGGGGGTGGCTGGTCCTGAGCTCTGACAGCAGCAGCAGCAAGCGCACGTGCTCTCCGATCAGTGGGCGATGTCATATGACCCTCCTGCTCCTCCCTTGCCCTTTCACGCTCCTGCTGACGATTTCTCTCTGGAGTAGATGGATACCTGAGAAATGCAGGTATAAGCTTAGAGGAACAATCAAGCTACCAGAATTCAACTTACATTTGCAAGCAGATGCTGTTGTTGTTAATTTATCTTGGGCAAAGTCAGGGGAATTTATTAATTTCTAATTAAATAAATGTCAGACAGCTCACACCAGACCACCGAGAAATACATACATACCCAGGAAGGGACAGGTAATTGTTTGTTAAGCAAAGTCAAGGGAATTTATTAATTTCTATTTAAAATAAAATAAATAAATGTCAGATGGCTCACACCAGACCACAGACAAATATATACATACCAAGGAAGGGACAGGGAAATTGATTGATGAAAATATCCAAGTCTTCTTCGGCTATCCAACTGGAATAATTCCAGTAAAAGGTCCTGGTCCTGGTCCTGGTCCTGGGAGATGTCTTCTTCAGCCACCAGTAGTGCAAGTCAACACTAAGAGAACTGCAATGCAATTGTAGCTCCCTCTAAGGCAGCCTGGGATGACTACCTGGCTCCTTAGCAGAGAAAAAGCTGCCCCACTGAAGAGGTCAACCCCAATAGTTCAGAGCAGAGATCTCCCTGGGAAGAGATCTTTTGTAGTCTACACTATATAGGCTATCTATTGTTTCACTCTCACACAATTTTATTCTATCTAGTAGGCAGAGAGGAGAGGAGGGTGGTGGAGTGCGCAGATGCGGCTGCGCAGCGTTCTGCCAGCGCAGCGCTGCTTTGAGCGCCTGAGCCGGCAGACAGGCATAAACCGCAGCCGCGAGCGCGCTCCAGAACGCTGCGCAGCCGCATTGAGCGCTGGAGCCAGAAGACTGGCGCAAACCGGCAGCCCGGCATGATCCGGTTTGGGCCAGCTGCACCACTCGCGTCCTTGGCTCGCGGCTGCGCCGCTCGTGTCCGATTGGCCAGCTGACTAAGGCTGACATAAAACCTGACATAAGCTCGACGCCCACAACCCACCGAGGCGCTTTCATATAGTGTAACTAGGTGGGTACCCGCGCTTCGCGCGGGGGTGTAGGTCAAGCGCCTTGGTAAGGTCAAATGCATCAGTAAGGTCAAGTGCATTGGGTAAATAGGATCATGCAAAATATATCCCTGATCATATAGTATCATGAATCATGTATGCACCCATGGAACAGCCGAACATGCAGAGCTCTCTCTCGACCTCTGGGATGGGCCTCCCAGCGACTCTAGACATGAAAGTGGTAATAGTCTTGACTGAATCATCAGAGATTATAAGATTGTGCCTATTGTCATAATCCACAGGTTTCAAAGCTTGTGCATTGTGAAATAGATCCAATAGTGATCTTGGGGATCCTGAATTTTGATAATGTGGTTATATCGATATGCCAGCTGATCCTCCAGTGACACTCTCACAGAACCAGAAGCAATACCAAAATCAGAAATGGGGGAAGACCCAAAGTGCAGTTGGATAGCATGTCCTCACACGTAACGTGTCCTCACAGGTAGTGTGTCCTGTAACGTGTCCTCACAGGTAGCGTGTCCTCACAGGTAGCGTGTCCTCACAGGTAGCGTGTCCTCACAGGTAGCATATCCCCACACGTAACGTGTCCTCACAGGTAGCATGTCCCCACACGTAATGTGTCCCCACAGGTAGCGTGTCCCCACAGGTAGCGTGTCCTCACAGGTAGCATGTCCCCATACGTAACGTGTCCCCACCGGTAGCGTGTCCCCACTGGTAGCATGTCCCCACACATAACGTGTCCTCACAGGTAGCGTGTCCCCAAACATAACGTGTCCTCACAGGTAGTGTGTCCCCAAACGTAATGTGTCCTCACAGGTAGCGTGTCCCCACAGGTAGCGTGTCCCCACAGGTAGCGTGTCCTCACATGTAACATGTCCCCACACATAACATGTCCCACACATAACGTGTCCTCACAGGTAGCGTGTCCCCATACGTAACGTGTCCCCACAGGTAATCGTGTGTCCCCACAGGTAGTGTGTCCTCACACATATCAGGGACATGTATCAGTATCTATTTTGTGACATATATAAAATAGGAAAAGAAACCACATTTAAGCAGCTGTTGCCATTAATTTTAGCAAAGTCAGGATAATTTATTGATATCTATATTTATTTTTTGAAAAAAGATAAAAAAAAAAAACACTACATTAAAACAGAAGTTGTTATTAACTTTAGCAAAGTCAGAATAAGTTATTGATATCTATTTGCGAAAAAATATCAAAAAAATGTACAGGATATTTAAGTTGGCTGTTATTAAGGTTAGGAAGTTAGATTTATTGATTTCTATCTGCGAAAAAATATCAAAAAAATGTAAAGGATATTTAAGTTGGCTATTATTAAGGTTAGCAAGTTAGGTGTATTGATAGCAATTTGCGAAAAAATATCAAAAAATATACAGGACATTGAAGCAGAAGCTGGTGTCAATTCACAGCCAAAGAAGCCCAGAGACACCCAGAAAGACACCCAGAGACACCCAGAAAGACACCCAGAGACACACAGAAAGACACCCAGAGACACACAGAAAGACACCCAGAGACACAGAAAGAAAGACACCAAGACCCCAGCCAAAGCAGTAGTAAGCCCACCACAGCCAGAACACAGGAGGACACCAGTGGGGAGTGCGGTTGTGCAGCATCGCTCTCTTTATACCAAGCGAAGGGTCGTGCACGGACCACTCGCATATGGTCGCGAACGGGTCACGTGACCTGGAACGCTGCTGCGCAGCGTTTGTAGCTCGCGGCTGCGCCGCTCGCGCGCTCCGCTGACAAACTGATGACCAAGCATTGGTCAGCAGCGCCCACAACCCACTGAGCGCGTTTAACTCTTAGACTAGGTGGGTACCCGCGCTTCGCGCGGGGGTGTAGGTCAAACGCATCGGTAAGGTCAAGTGCATTGGGGAAAATAAAAGTAACCAAATTGCATCAAGTAAAATCAAGTAACACACATAAACCATATCAAGAGAAGTGGATATAATAAAATCAAGGAGCTCTAAGTAATACATCTTTATATACAATGTTGGTTGTGTCCAAACCCTCCTCAAGCAAGACCTTCACTCTGTTCCAATTGGTCCCTCTTGATACACCAACATACAACTGACCATGTCCAAACACTGGATATCTCAGGTCCAGCCCAACCGTACCCAAAGACTGTCCTTGAGACTTGTTGATAGTCATTGCAAATGCCAAACGCACTGGAAACTGCCTCCTTTGCAGCACAAATGGCAACTCTCCCTCTGATGGCTTAATGATGATCCGGGGGATGAAAGCAATATTGCCTGCACATGGACCTGAGATGATCCTGACCTCCAACACTCTAATGCTTATCCTCACCAACCGCAACCTTGTCCCATTGCATAGTCCTTGCTTCTGATCCAAATTGCGCAACAGCATCAGAGGCACTCCAGGCTTGACTTCCAAGCGAGCAGGAGGAAGACAGCCCATCTCTATGGAATTCAGATACTCCACAGGATACCGATCTGCATCATCGGATTCTTCAATGGAATTTGCGCAGTGCAAGACCTGAGCATCACCTGGAAACTCCCTAAACACCATGGAATTGATCTCATTGACCTCAGTGTTTCTGGCACAGAGGATGGCACGCTCCAAAAAGTAATTGTCCTGGGCAGGGACATGATTGCCAATGCCAGGGTATATTTCCTGGATCAGATCTTCAATTCCAGGGCCACAAACCATGTGAGGAGGGAGTGAGAACATATGATCTAGTGGGAGATCCTTTCCCTGGCCCACATTCTGCAGCCATTCTGCAAACCTGGCTCGGTCAGGGTCATTTCTCACCTGCATGTTCTCTGTCAGATGGAGGACATTGATCTTTGGCCACAGATATGACTTCTGAAGGGTAGCTCCCACAATATCCTCCTTGGAGCCTTTAGGGACAATTGGGAGAGTCTGCTGAAAGTCACCTCCAAAGGCGACTGTGATGCCACCAAAGGGTCTGTCAGGCTGGTCAAGGAAATCCCTCAGTGTCCTGTCAATGGCCTCTATGGCATGGCGATGCTGCATTGCAGCCTCATCCCAGATGAGGACACTGGCCTGTCTCAGCATGTCAGCCTTGTCAGAGTTCTTTTTGATGGAGGAGAAAGAGCGCTCATGGACAGGAATGGGAATTCCAAGCATGCTATGAGAGGTTGTACCCTTAGTGAGGATAAGTGCAGCCATTGCAGATGAGGCTACTGCAATCACAATGAGGCTCTCTGCTCTACAGGAGTGGATTAGAGTGTTCCATGTGAATGATTTCCCGGCGCCACCTGAGCCAGTGACAAAAAACATTTGTCCATCAGGTTTCCCATGAGCATCTCTGGTCAGTGCCGACCGTAATATCTGATCATGCGCAGACCTTTGCCCCTCATTCAGCTTGGGAACCTCCTCATCAGCCTTTTCCCTCTCTTCAACAGGGTCATAGTCCCTCTGCTCAGCTATGAACCTGTTTCCAATGAGGGCCTCCCACTCGCCTGCCACCCGAGGCATATCATCAAAGCTGCTCAAGGACATTCCACCCTGCTGGAGGATTTTTTCCAAGAGAAAGAGGCCAAAATCATAAACCTGATCGTCCTGTGGATCCTGCATACCATGTCTGATTTGGAGCTGATGTCTGAGATCATCACATATTTGCTCCCTGAAGCCATCCCATAGTCTGCCAGGACCCGATGGATTGCAATGGCCAAGGATGGTGGCAAAGAGATGTCTGAGTGAGCACCTGTTTTCATGCCACTGGCTTCCTGGAGACACAACCTCAACTCCTGATCATCATCCAGAAGTCCCCTTGCACGACAGGCCTCCTTGTAAGTAGCATATTGTATGCCATCCACCGACCTAAGCTCCTCAAAGGATCTAGCCCCCTTGACCACTGTGAGGAGAGTGCGCACAAAAAATCTCTCTCCTGATCTAGGGTTTGCAAAGTGAAGGCGACCGATGCTATAACCTCCTTGGCGTGGTGTCCATACCTTTTCCTGTGAGTGCCAGGTAAAATGCTCAGGAAACTCCACATAGAGCAGATCACGTGCTTCAGGGTAGATATCATTGGCCTCAAAGTAAGCCATGAGCGGTGTCTTTTTCGCCTCAGCCCTTTCCAGGATGTTGTCCACATCCTGGTTGGGATCAAAGATGATTGTGTGATGGTCCTTTTCATGGACTGGCAGTGCCATGACTGCAGGCACCTGGGTGTGGATTTCCCGCTCCAGCAACCTCCAACAGGCCTCATGAGCACTGACATAGCGAGTGTCCAGGTACTGCTTAATTTCATCCTGGGTGCGACCAAACTCCATGGTGGTCCGATCATGGCCCTTGTAGAGATACTTGTGGATATACTTGATACACCTCACATTGATGGTGAGTTCAGGGTTGATGTGACACCAGAATTTGAGCAAGAGCAGAGGAGAGTATGGCACAACCCATCTGTTGTCCAGCATGTCACCTCTGACATTGTGCAGCCTTCCATCATTGCGACGACGATATTTTGGATATCCATCCTCATTCAGACTGGTTTCCTCACAGAATGGCTTTGGGAAGTTTTTCTTGCACTTGCCATTTTCCATGCAGGGTGCGTTTGGTTTCATTTGTCCACAGGGACCATGTGTCATCAGCTCACAGACCAACCGGTAGAGGACAGGATGAGTCTCTGGATCAGGGAACTCTGCTGAAATCATTGAATCCACCTCATGTGGATGTCTGATCTTGGAACCTCTTTCAAACCAGATAAGAATATGCATGTGTGGGAGTCCCCTTTTCTGGAATTCAATGGTGTGGACGCGAGCGACGGTTTCCCCAAAAATCTTTTCCTTGACGATCAAGTCAATGAGGTATTTCTTTTTGAGCTGGAACACCCGCGACACCAGGTCAGGCCTGTCCTGAGGAGTTTGTCCGGGCAACAATGCATCCAATACCTCCTGCCAGTTGGGATTGGCAGTCATGGTAATAAAGAGATCTGCCACACCATACTTCCTTGAAATGGCCAGAGAGTTCTGCAGGTTTTCCTGCATGTCCCGTGTCCCCCCCTGAAATGTGGCAGGCAGAATGGATCTTATGCCCAAGTTGTTTGGATCTCTGTCATTGTCATTGCGATGAAAGGCATCCATCATCTGGTTATACATCTCAGCACGGAGAGTGTGTTGATTTGTCCTGATCCACCACAGCCTGCTTTGCTCTGCAGCGGCCCAAGAGTCTACAATGTACTGCTGGAATAATTTGCCAGCGCGCAGGAGTGTTGTAGGTTCTTCTGTTCTCTGGAAGAGACGATAGGAATGGAACTGAATTTGGGTGACACGCCCACTTCGCTCACGCCCGTCTGGTAATTGGCGATAGCGAATACCAGGTTGCCACCCCAACTCTCCCCTGGGAAAGAGCAAGACATAGTGAAGAGAGGCATAGTTTGGATTCATATCGGATACCCTTCGAAAGCGCCCACCTTTGAGCTGGACAATAACATCCCTATGTTCAGGGATGATTCCATCTCCAGGAAGAACCACCGCAATCTCATCTGCAGTAGGGATATTATACCTCCTAGGATCCCTGTGTTCCCTGTACGTGAGCCTAGCCCGGATCTCACCATTCTGTCCCTGAGCTCTGAGCCTCTCAGCCGCTTGTCTATATATGGGAACATGAGGATTGCATAGGAGGAGCATTTCCTGCAAGTCTCCCATGATAGTTGGAGACAGACCTGGGTTACGCGCGTTCCTCTGTGCCAAAGCCAATGCTGGATCATATATATAAAGTTGGGCATACTGTATCCGCCTCCCAGGGTTAGGGATGAGAGAGCCATGAATATGATACAGTTTGCCCTGCAGCTTGAGGACATATGGACCACGACCCTCCCGAAGCAAATCTAGATCAAACTCGGCTCCCAAGGAAGTGAATGCAAATGCAGCATTGTACTGCCTGATGTTCTTGCGAAACTGTTTGGCCTCAGGGTCCTGGCCCTCTAAGAGCCGTCTCAATGGCTGAGGGAGCACTGGCAGCTCTGGAAGCTGCACCTTTCCTTCCATACAGCAATCACCAAATCTGGGCCGCCGATTTGAGGATTTCTGCAGGCGTTCTGCCATCCAGTGTAATGCTCCACAGTCAGGGCAGGGAATAACCATGGGACCCAGATCATGACGCTGCACATCTGCCTCAATTATTCTAGAGCGACCAAGTGGAACAGGAGGAGGAGGTCGCTGAGGACGCTGCCGAGGTGCAGGGAGTGGCTGAGGAGGCTGAGGAGGTGCAGGGAGCGGCTGAAGAGGCTGTGGAGGTGCAGGGAGTGGCTGAGGAGGAGCAGGGAGTGGCTGAGGAGGCCGAGGAGGTGCAGGCAGTCGCCGAAGAGGCTGTGGAGGTGCAGGGAGTGGCTGAGGAGGCTGAGGAGGTGCAGGCAGTCGCTGAAGAGGCCGCAGAAGTGCAGGGAGTAGCAGAGGCATTGGTCTTACTGCATTAGCCTGAGCCCGCAATGCTGCCACTCCTGCAGAACCTACTACAGGAGGAGGAGGAGCTGGTTGTACAGATGCACGCCTGTGCCTTCCCAAAGGCTGCAATGCAGCTGCCTGAGCACGCAAGTCTGCAATGGCTGCTGAACCTACTACAGGAGCTGGCTGTACAGGGTCTGGCCTATGTCCTCTCAGGGGCTGCCATGGTGTGATAACTGCTAACTGAGCACGAAGGGCTGCCACCTGCTCTGTAGGACTGGGATCAGGAGCACGTGATGGCCCCGCAAGCCTTGGAGCAAGTGATGGCCCAGCAACAGGTTGTTGTCAAGGATCAGCTGCATTGCTTCTAGGAGGAGGGTGAGGGATGGCAAAAGGTGGGGGTGGTGGAGGGAGTGACTGGTCCCGATCTCTGATACGCGCTCTCCGATCAGTGTGTGGTGTCATTAACCGCTGCTCCCTCGCCTGTGCACGCTCCCGCTGACGGTTTCTCTCTGGAGTAGATGGATCCCTGAGAAATGCAGGCATAAGAGTAGTGAGACAATAAAGCTGCCAATATCAGACTTACATTGCACACAGACCAAGGCAAACTCAGAAGAATTTATTTATTGATTTCTCTTTAACATAGAAACAGAAACAAAATTAACCTCAAAAACAAACATCAATGGCAAGGAAAACCCACCAGGGGCAGGGATGAGAGCCAGGAATGATGGGGAGGCAGTGAGAGGAGAAACCAGGGCTGAAAGGAAGTCAGCAACTGATCAAAATATTCGAAGAAAGCACAACAATCAAAAAGAAGATAACCAAAAGTGAACATTAATGGAAGAAATCACGCACCAGGGGCAGTGATAACAGCCAGGCAAGATGGGGAGGCAGTGATAGGAGCAACCTATGTTGAAAAGCAGTCAGAAAATGATTAAAAAAGCGAAAATAACAACAATAAAAAAGAAGATAAAAAAGCGAAAATCAATGGCAAGGAAAACACACCAGGGGCAGTGATGAGAGCCAGGAAGGATGGGGAGGCAGTGAGAGGGGCAACCTATGCTGAAAAGCAGTCAGACAATGACTAAAAAAGCGAAAATAACAACAATAAAAAAGAAGATAAAAAAGCGAAAATCAATGGCAAGGAAACACACCAGGGGCAGTGATGAGAGCCAGGAAGGATGGGGAGGCAGTGAGAGGGGCAACCTATGCTGAAAAGCAGTCAGAAAATGACTAAAAAAGCGAAAATAACAACAATAAAAAAGAAGATAAAAAAGCGAAAATCAATGGCAAGGAAAACACACCAGGGGCAGTGATGAGAGCCAGGAAGGATGGGGAGGCAGTGAGAGGAGCAACCTATGCTGAAAAGCAGTCAGAAAATGAATAAAAAAGCGAAAATATTAGCAATAAAAAAGAAGATAAAAAAGAAGATAAAAAAGCAACAATCAATGGCAAGGAAAACACACCAGGGGCAGTGATGAGAGCCAGGAAGGATGGGGAGGCAGTGAGAGGAGCAACCTATGCTGAAAAGCAGTCAGAAAATGAATAAAAAAGCGAAAATATTAGCAATAAAAAAGAAGATAAAAAAGAAGATAAAAAAGCAACAATCAATGGCAAAGAAAACCCACCAGGTGCAGTGATGAGAGCCTGGAAGGCACAGACAGAGAAAGCCAGCAAGAGGAGAGAGATAGCCAGTGGCAGAGAGAGAGAGAGAGAGCCAGCACGCTGCACAGCTGTGCGTTCCTGCGGAGGAACGGCAGTCTGAAGCAGCGACCGGTCGCCGGATGTGGCCAGTTGGGCGCTTGAACCGGTGCTGCTGCGCAGCGTTCTTGGCTCGCGGCTGCGCCGCTCGCGTCCGATTGGCCAGCTGACCAATGCTGACCTAAAACCTGACATAAGCACCACCCACAACCACCCACCCCCCGCGTTTAACTCTTAGATGTTAGCGTTTTTAGCGCTTAATAGCATGATAATATTTTATTATCGACTTATGTAATAAATATTAGCCAACATATACTCTCAAATGAGCATGGATTTAGCCATTATGAATTATTCCCCGATCTGAAAAATTATCATTCCTTGAGTCTGCATCGGTTAGTGAGTGTTCAAGTCGATTGCTCTGCCTCAAAACGGTGGGGTTCGTAAAACCGAAGTGTACAGTGAGCGGGACGTCCACAATCCGAATTAACTTGAAGCTTCTGATGCGGAGCAAACATCGTCGAAACGACAATTACCAAGCAGAAGGTGAGTTTGGTTGTGTCTGATCGTTTCACGTACACATTCCATGCCCTGTAATTGTAAAAATGTTTCCGAGTAGCAAGCAGAATCCCGGTGTCACTGTCACGACCGTGGGCGGGGCGGCCGGAGGATCGAGGGAATGTGGGTGTGGCTGAATTGCATGGCAGAGCTCACTGATAATCACTGGACGTGATCCTGGAGAAGGGCGATTAGTGATGATAAAGTATTGGGTTCCGAGAAGGTCACGCTCCGGCTCGCTGGCGGTAACATTTCGAAATAGGTGCGTTGGAATGCAACAGACACGTGCTACTTACAAACCTTCACAGGTCGAAGCTGTCCTCAGCAGTGCCATCCTTCCACGTCCATAAATAGAGGCACTGCCAGGAAACCTTTTTAAACCCCGATGGCACTTTGGCACTCATGTACACCCGGAATATTTTCTCGTGCTCCTGTGATTGCTCAAAACATGGTTAGATATTCTTGGATAGAAGCTAGTGTTTACCCCTCGTGGGTAGGGTGTCAGGCACGCCTTATTATTGCGACTCGACAGGATCGATCCGAACTTGCTCCCTGACTAGGAGGCCTTGAGCACCGGATATTGGTACACAAACATTTAATTTTCCAGGACGTGACTTAAACCGAGCCTAATGAGGTCACAATGAACCGAGCCATACCACAATCCACTCCATGTGAAGATGGGTGATTCCCCAGGATACTGGATCAAGTGAGTCACTTCCTTTCCCTTTCCCTGTTCCTATCGTCTCTATTCAAATTTGTATCATTGAGAGCACAGCCATTGTATTTGAAATGCTTAACCCATGACGCTTGTCCTGTGATCTGCGTGGCGTCGATGCATGCTTCAACGTTTTTGACACGTTGTAAACTCTATAACGCCGTTCTCAGCATATCGGACTCAACGCAATCGTGGATTAGGCTGAATATTTGTGGAATGCTCCAAGTAGACATATAAAGGGCATGCGTTCGTTTCCTTACCGCAACATACTCTGATCCCAGATGGCGCCCGACACCAGCTACACGCACTATAGCAGTGATGAGGTCTCAGCCGCATACGCCCCCCCGTATTATGCTCCTGCAGATCACGTGCAGCAGGAACCACCTGTCGACCCACAAGCATGGCTGTTAGAGTATCAGCTAGCGCAACTTGTTGGAGGCACCTTGGTCCCCCCAGATTGGACTGATGACGCCGGTCAACCCTCTCAGTATGTTTCGCCAGGTTCTGTCAGAGTGAAGCAAATCTCACTGGCTCACACACAGACATGCGCCGCTTCTGACGGCAGACGGGTTTGTTCCACAGGTTCTACCAGGTGTTGCCGGTGGACCAGTCGAAGAATGTCAACCAGGGACGGAACACTTGGCTGGTCAGATATTAGATTATGGGTAGGGACAAGCATCCTATGGCACGCTATACCAGTCCTCACCTTTTCTCAAGCGGCCAACAGGAATGGCAGCATTGCGCACCGCCAATAGGCAACATCGACCAGGTTTACGGCGACAGGATACTCCAGAACAGCGCAGCGGTCAGCAGTGCTCGCTCAGAGTACCGTTCCGTCCGGCAGGACATACCCTACACCGGCGCGGCTCATCACACTGGCTCGACAAGCTCACCTGTCGGCTATCGTGTGGACGAATATGCTTTCGGGTAAGCTCGTTGCCGTTATACGTGACAATAGAAAATTCATTATCTTGTTCTTAAGCCGGCAGCCGGAAGGAGATTATCACCCGATGGATCACTGTGGTCCATGCCAACCTCTGAATGGCGCACCACTCTCTGGAAGTGGCTCTGGCTCAGAATATCAGCAATTTGTGAGGCAAGAATTTCCCCCCAGTGGACATACAGACGGGACATTTGATGAGGATTCAACGGAATACTTCGGGTAGGCGCAAACCTTTTTGTGTAATAACGCATATCTGACATATTTATAAGGGGTCCAGACACAGGACCAAGTTTTCTACCGCAAGCAGCCCATGCCGCCAATGCTTCTGAGCATGGCGTGGAAGAGCTTGGGCCAATCTCATGCCACGCAGCTCCCAGTGGTCAGACAGGCCAGACCTTCAGCTCATATTCAGGCTTGATAGAATATCTCGGGTAGGCAAATATTTTTTTATGGATGTAATAGTACATATCTGATCTAGTTCTCAAGCGATCAAGATACTAGGGGTTTTTACCTCCCGTCGGGAAATGTGCCATACAGTGACAATGGTACACTACCCTATCAGGGAACGTCCTATGATAGCGGAGGGAGAAACTACACAGATGGTGGGCAGAACATGTGCGTGGCTTCGCGTGTGTTCGACAGACAGAGACATAACCCTGACGCATGCTACAGGCCCACCATCCAAACTCAACAATTCTATTACAACCAGGGGGTGGCGTGGACCACCACGGCCACCCCACCGGCAGCAAATGTTACCAGTTTGGAGATGGTGGGATCCCTGACAATGCAGTCAGATCCAGTACCTTCCTCTCCAAGCCCGCACCCCGAGCCATCAAATAGCGTCGACGGCGATGGGGAGCATGCGGAGACGGCACAGCACTCACACCAGTGCCGGTTGGACAGTGGATGCGGCAAGACATGCGGCGCAGATGTTTCCATCAACCGCAAACGGCACTTCAAGTCCCACCTCAGGCGTGAGCTTAGGCGCATTAAGAATGGGTCGATGGACCTATCTGGTGCGAAGATAATCAAATCCGAGGCTGACCTTCGCCGTGCGGAGGAGCTGGAGGTGCCGTGCCCCTACGGGTGCAAAATATATGGTGTGGCGACGACGTACGCCCGGAAGGCTAATCTTCGGCGACATCTGAAGCAGACGTGCTGGAAGCCGCTCAGCGACAAGGAGATAGATGAGGTGGCCACAAAAGCCTTTTCACGCAAAGGCAAGACGTCGCGGAGAACATGAGGGTTTTCAACGAGTTGGCCCATAGGAAATTTGAGAATCAGGTGCTCGTAGAAGGCATGCATCCCATACCGACCAATTCATTGAAATTTGAGAGCCTGATGTAAATTGCCTCGCTGGATCGTATGATGAACGATTGAAGTCAGAAGATACCGCACTTGAGCGGCATTGGCCGCGGCTGGCCGTCACATGGGCCGGTCACGTGTGACCCATGCGCGTTCCCCTCTGAACGATTTTCCACCCACACCCATATTTTGCGTGCTCGAAATCGGTTTTCCGCAGAGGACCGCTCGTATACAGAGGCTATGGCAGCATCTCTGGCAATTCGGCTATCCATGGTACCTTACCGTTGCTTACTCCGTCTTGCTCCATACAGCATACCTTTATTCCCATATAAAACTGCCTATAATTGTCCTGAAGGGACACTTCCTATCCGTCTTACTGTAAGCCCCCCGTTGCGGAAGCATGGTCAATCCCTGTGCGACCTTAATTAGTGTGCGTACTCGACATTCTTCCGGATGTCTACTTATACTACGGTTCTCATTGACGACTCGACCCGAAAGGCACACTTGACTTCCGTGCCTGAATACACGCAGAATTTGCGCAATAGAGACTTGAGTACGATGGTAAATATCGCACAATTACCGAAGGAAGCACAACAGCGCAGTCGTTCCCCAACTGACCCCTCTTTCCATCCCTGCTAAATGCCTACACACGTATACCTTGCGGCGGTCCAAGCATTCCAATTTGCTTGGAAACATTGTAGGAGAGAGACATCTACCAACAAATTCTTCCATTAGCTTTGTCTCTTCGTTCAGCATGGGGATACTAAGCTGATGAAGACTAGCTCACGGTAGAAACTCGTCGTGTATGACGCTTCTGCTTGATTTGCAAGTCGGCCCCGGCAGTGAATTGTATTCCATTATTATCAGCTCCCGATCGCTGATCGCATTGCGGCACGCCCTGTCAAAGAACAAGCGGCGCAGTCCGTTGGTTACAGAACACGTCGCTTTCAAACGCTAATTTCTCAGACACCTACGTCTTCCACTGCTTCCCAGCCTTTCACAGAACCTATCCCATCACCCGTTCAAAGCTTGAGGACCCGCAAGCAGTTGGGGGTCTCAATGGGACTGGCCGCGCGATATCCATTCCTATCAGTCTGCGACTTTGCGTTGGACCGGTTCCCATTTGAACATGCGCTGTAGCACATTCCCCTATACCTCTTAAACAATGTACGCATCATCCTGGTCTTTTATGGGCCCCAGTTTTCCCAGGGGACAAACATGTCGTTCAGCATGGAGGTGGGCTCCACTTCTCCGAGAAGCGAGAAGTGATGTACGAGGACACATAACTTTGACGGGCCACCTCCCGGATACGAAAATCCATGCTGACAGGCCAATAGACGGGAAGATGACGCAGAGCGAAAAGAACTGCCAAGTGTGGTCGAGAGAAGTGAGGAGGTTTCTGGAGTCGGATCGGGTCGGGTCAGGATCCTGAGATAACAATTCTGCGTCTTGAGCTCCATGTGGCAGTTGATATCTTCTGACGATTAGCGGTTTTGACGATCCTTCGAGACTAACGGCGAGAAAGTCGTACACATCAAGTTGAGGTTGCTGCTCCAGGGTGCACCTCCCTACAAAATGTCTCGGTGAGAGAAATGAAAAACTCGTACTCGCATTGTCTATGGATTCTAAGGACTATAACATAGTAAGCACTGTCAGCGCTTGAGATGTCTGCCAGTCTTCCAATTCCAAATAAAAGGCTCGCCACTGGAATCGCTTAGGAAAGAGCGAAAAAGGAAGGCGAGGACGTCGGCCCATAACCTGGATGGTGAGCATTGAGGGAGTGGTGACAGGGATACAATATAGAATGGGATCAGAGACATTAGGATGGTTTCCACCACTACTCATGGCACGCAAATGGATCGGATACTCGCGCAACCAGCAGGCCTACATAAGGAATAAGGCAACAAACACAGCTAAGAGATCAATGATACGCACACTGCGAGAGTCTCACTTTCGGCGGTCAGGACTACGAGGTCCCTGTGCAGGGTCCATTGCGAAATCCCGTATGGTTACCCCATATTCACATGTTCCCAGGTATGCACAGGAGATCCATGTGCCGCCGAGGGCAGCCGCATGAAGGCCAGTCCACGCGTCGTCATCGATGTTTCAATGCCGCGAGCCAGGACACCACCATAAAGCTCCCATAGGTGACCCTGAGGACAGTGGAGGGTGTGTTTCTGGCGGAAGTGAAGCTTGAAGGTCGGCCCAGCCTGGTTCGATAGTTTTGAATTGAGCAAGTCGTTCAGGAATTGAACGCCGAGAATCCGTTTGTGCATCTTCAACACACCTGCAACAGCAAGCTCCATGCGATACTGCAAGATCAACGCATCTCGGATCGTTTCATGAAGAACGCGACAAGTCTGCAAAATGTCAAGTACTTATAAGAAAGCTCCAGGTAGCTTGGACGTAGGACTGTCATTACTAGCAAGCAATGGAATATGTCATATGTCCAGCTCATTGAAAATGTGTATAAGAATTTCTTTGGGAAGAGTCCGCCGACCTACGTGACGCGCGGGCCTCAGATTTAGGGGATGACACTGGTAGAACGATGGGTGGTTTCTCCGGGGTTGATCTATGTGGCATACCGTATACAGACATTCAATGATTGGTATCGCTATGGAGCATTGTATCTGGTCGGGCATGAGTTCGTTGTCGTTGCATGGTCACGTCTGAGAGTTATACTAGCCGAAACCCTGTTTCGTTACGGCATGTTCGGCAACCTGCTGATTTGAATAGCGGCAAAAGGCACAGGCTACCATATAGGGAATTCAATTGGTGGCCTGTGCGCACGCCCCTTGGCGCCTAATGGTAGTATATAGGGCCCTCGACCCCGTTCAACTTTTCCTTACCACTCTGGCCTTTTGGTGAGTACCCGTAACAAGTTAAGCGAAGAAGTAAGAGCTAACCGTCATACAGGCTTAGATCAAGTGTAGTATCTGTTCTTTTTAGTTTAACCACTAAAATGACCGCACCGCGGTCATCATTGGTTAGCCAATTTTTGCCGCCCTCGTCCCTCGACCTCTGCTTGCACGTGGGGGGACATGATGACCTTGCTATTGCAGTACCGGCTTGTGTCGTCGGGGGATTCTTATTTGCTTTTCTTTTTTACTGCTTTCGCCTCAACCATTCTTTCAATGGTCTGTTGCGGCTCAGTAAAATCGAAAGTGGATGACTATCCGTAGTCCTAAAAACCTAAATCCAAAGTTCTAAGATGGGTGACACATGACAGCTGTCAGATTTAGACCAGTAGATCGAACCGTAAGACCAAAATCTAATTTTCAGTCAACCTGTCACAGGCTGCGCACGGCAGCTCGTTTACTGAGCTCTGATGACTTGGTACGGACTAATTAGTGGCTAAGATGGACCGAGAGGGAATATGGGGGGGACGGTATGCCGTTCTGGGATAAGCTGTCATATAACTGTCAAATATAAATGAAATGAAATGTTTAGGATGGTGAAAAATGTTTAGGACGGGGGGAAGGGTTTAGGACGGCGCTGGGTCGATCGGCGCAGTTTCAACGCACTTCTCTGTCATCGGCTAATGGCCGGCATGATGTTCTGGAAGATTTAGGACACATTATTTTAGGATTTTAGGTCTACGGATAGTCATCCAGTGTTAACCATCTTTCATTGCTGTTTTTCTTCGGATTTGTCCCACGGCTTAGCTGTGCCAGTCTTGTGCTTAGAAAATATAAATCCTTGAGAAACCAAACAAAAGCTGACATTGTGGTGTCCGCTGCGTGAGACAGTCTTTTAGAGATTCCGGGAGATCTCTGATGGAACAAACGCTAGCTCAATGGATGGCTTGTCATCCAGATTGTGCAGAAACTGACCTGGAATAGACAAGGGACACCTTTTTCAGGGTCTATGACAACGACTCACATGGGTCCTAGCTCGCATTGTCCACTGCCCACGGAGTTCTATTGTCTCTGATAGTATATATACATCCCTTCTTACTCTCCCCTTTTCTTCGCGTCCTTCTCACTCATATCGCGCTCGATAGCCGTTAAGGCTTCGAGCCCTCGATTTTTTGCACCCACCCTACCACTTCCCACTTCCTTTGTGGTACTTGTATTTATGCTTGCGCTGGCTTGAGCACGGCCCAGTGCTCGGTGGCGCTAAGAGCGCTGGCATCGCAATCTAGTTTGTTTGCCCAATCGCCATATGAGTGTGCATAGAAGCCCGGTGTGCCTAAATCATGAACCAACGTCAACGCCGAAATAAGGACGGTCAGGTACTGGCTTGCTCGTAGTACGAAAAAAGGATATTTGGTGTATTTTAGCGAGTGTCAAAGGCCGCCGGGCAAAGACCATCACGTCAGCGTGCATGGGAGATATCCTGGCGGTTCAAGCCTGATGCCTGATGGCACATCCCGGCGAGACAACGCCCCCTCGAGGCTCGGGTCCATCTCGACCACTGGCAGGTGTGACTCGCCGCAGGGACTAACATGGACGCATGTGCATGTGCGCATGCTGCTCCAGATGGGACCCTGCCGCTTCACATCTGCGTATCCCCCTCCCCCGCGTCGCCTTGCCTATGTGGATGTGAGCCACTCGGTGAGGTGTGCGCAGGCGTGGGCGGGAGTGTTGCCAACACTCCCACCCACGCCTGCCATGCGGCTTACCTATCACGTTTGGGCTAGTCTGAACATGGATACTAGTAAGGTTAGTTACCTGCATAGGCTATGATTATTTTGCTATTGCCACTTCGAGCTTGCTTGGATGCTCTCCTATATCGCCGCAGTGGCACCATCCATTTACAACCTAAACAGCCCAATTCCTAACCTTCTGATGGGGAGCTATTGGTCGCCAGGGTCGATCACATACAACTTCAAAACCGACAATGACATACATGTCTTACCACTGGGTCCACGATAGGCTCATGCGGGAGATTCTCGCCCTCGGATTGCCGGAACAGCGCGAGCAGACTCTGGCTATTCCGCAGATTCATGGATGGATCTTTGACCCCTCTGTGCCTATTGGTTCTCTGGTCTCCATCATGGAGAGGCTTATGGCGAAGATCAATGGTCCGCGCGGCCAAAGCTGACACCCGAAGAGAAGGTGCCACAACTCAGTTTTCATTCTCTTCATTCCGACCCGCCGCACCTCACACATCTCCACCTCCAACCACCTGGAGCGCATCGTGGCCTGCTACAGGCGCGGCGCGTTTGATTGTCAGTTGGTCCATATAGGGCATGCGGAGCTTACAGCGCAGGGTGAGTATGAGGAGGCGAGGGGCCGTGCAGGCGTGGGGCTGAGCATAACGCGGGGGCGCAGAAGGGGGGCATTGGGTGCAGAATGGGACGGCAGCGCATCAGGGCGCTGAGGCTGATATCACTCCTCACCCTGCCCTTGGATGTTAGACGTTGCATGCTTTTTTTTTTTTCATCGTCTGCACACACCACGTTTCATGCACCAGGATGGGTCATGGGTTCTTTGTGAGCTTGTGTCATGGGGCTGTTTCACGCGGGGGTGAGTTTGTCTGTTTCATGAGGGTTTGTTGGCAAGGGGAACGATAAAGGGTGGGATAGGTTGGCACCTGCGTTGAACGGATCACGCAGACCTGACACCCTCTCCACGGGATGAAGAGGGTGGGGATCGTTCACACTACAAGATCCTCCTTCACGCAGCACTTAATATAGCTGGGCCTTCCATACATCCGTGCTATGCACAGTATGCACTAGAGTTTTCTGTTCCGTTTTAGTTCTGGCTTGGAGAATAAAACGTCTGTTAGAGTAACTGTACAACAAAATCCATAAAATTAGTGAGTTCCAAGGGTCAGCACATCTCAACGATTTCATCAATAGGGGCGATACCGGGACCATAACTCAAGCACCACATTCGGAGAATCCTTCTGTAGAGGCTGCCTGCCCGTGCGTGAAGCTCAGAATATTTGGAGAGCTCAAATCAACATTTGTCATCCCTTCTCTTCAGTTACTTACACTACTTAGACATGAACGTCATATACACACTAAAAGGCCTACAAGTTTGGGTAGGCTTGCAGGTCGTGTCTTCTTATTCGGAAGAAGACACGAGGGAATAAGTTAGTCCCACATTCTCACCGCACCTTGTACTGCCTCCTTCTTCGTTCCATACTACTATGACCTCTCACTCGTCCATGGACCATAACGAGCAGATCGCCAAAGCTTTCCCTTCATCCAGGCATGACGAAACCCCGCCACCGATCGTAAAACCATCTTTGCGCCGATAAAACCGTCTCTGGTATCCTCAGAGGTAAGCAAAGTTTATTCCAGGACACTAGACAACAAGGGGACTCACTATCTGATGAATCTTTCATGAATAGGTCATATTGCTATCTACTTCTGGTCTTGCTGCAGTGAGTCCGGGAATCGACTCTATCCCCACAATGCAAACCGATGAGCATCGAGGGGCCGGGCTCAAATTGCTTTCACTCGGTAATGTTTTCATGCTTGTGATATGACACCTTCTGACACCCTTGGCAGATGGCAGGGGCATCCGTGGCTTGTCCAAACTCATCATACTACAAGAAATCATGCAAAGAATCCAGTGCGAAGAAGGGCGACCCACCGTCCCCCTTCCTTGTGAATATTTAGACTTAATCTGTGGTATGAGTACAGGCAGGTAAGTTACTTTCTTCTCCATCGCCATCATGGTCTAATGTGTTCCATGCAGGCTCATAGCACTCATGCTGGGCCGCCTTCGCCTGCCCATAGATAAAGAGATTGAAGCCTATGGAACATTCACCTCACAAATCTTCTTGGACAAGAAACCATTTTGGAAGGACGGAATATTCAAGGCTAGCAATTTGGAGAACGCTATCAAGGCAATCATCCAGGAATTGACTGGTGACCCTAATGCATGCATGTTCGATCCAAGACCCAGCCCAGAAGTGTGCAAAACGTATGTTCATGTTGCCGCTCATTCTTGACTTGGTACATCACTGACCGTAGCCCAGTTTCGTCTGCGTGATGCCTGCAAATAACATGAGCACACCTCGCCTCTTCCGTACGTACAGCGTAGGCAAATACGAATCATTCGACTGCGCTATATGGGAGGCCGCCCGTGCTACGTCTGCCACTCCTTCTGTTTTGAAACAGATTTTCATCGGCATACCACCGATGCGTGAACCCTTTGTTGATGCCGGCCTGGGTTGCAACAATCCGATCAGGCAAATCCTCAAAGAAGCAGAACACATCTTTCCACATCAACATATTGCTGGTGTCGTCGGCATAGGCACTGGACATGTCACCACTGCCAGCCTGCCGGCACCTAGTCTGTTTAATAATGTCATACCATTAAGTGTGGCTGAGGTATTGAAGAAGATCACCATGGAGTGTGAGGCAACAGCGGAGGAAACTGAGCAGCGCTTCAGATCTGCACCGAATGTCTACTTCAGGTTAAAGTGGAGCAAGGAATGCAAAGTGTAGGATTGGCACAGTGGGAAAGGTTACCTGAGGTGACAACACACACATTACAGCATCTTTGCCTGGGACAGGTAGATGAGATGGTAACAGCTGTTGTCATTGCTCTCAGGGAGCGCTAGGAAGTGATACCTGTGGCACACCTCAGTGGGTACAATTTGCAATGGCTCATAGCTGATGACTTATGTTTTATGGTAGATACTATAGGTGCAGGCACCGTCAGTCGACTTTCAGGCGAACAGACAGCTCGCTGTAAGGCTTGTCCTCCACCAACAACCAGATTTACTGGGAGAGTCGATATCCTTTTGCAACTTAAGGGATATTTCTTCCCACATCAGACGTCCACTGTTAAGGAGGAACAGTGCATCTTTGTCTTGTATGGGCTTGGTGGGGTTGGAAAAACACAGATTGCATTGACATTCATGGTTAGGTTTTATCAACAGTGGGATAGTTTACTGGGGTCTGTGATGTTTTGACTAATCTGTTTTATATTTAGCTTTTGGAGGGTCTATTATGTGGATGCAAGTAGTATGTCCACTATAGAGTCTGGCGTAGAGGACATTGCTCTGGAAGGGGGTATTGGTGAGACTGCTGACACTGGAGACATGGCAAAATTTCCTGACTTTGGAAATCTACAGGAAATCCTAAGGATATTCCACATTTCTTCAAAATTTCCCAGTTCAGGAAATTTGATGAAAATTTAATGTTTTGTCAGAATTTTTTGGTTGCTGGAAATCCTTCAGAAATTGTAAATATAGCACCTACAAATCCTGAAGAAATGCTCAGGAAACATTGAATTTCCTCTTTCATGAAACTAAAATTTTAATAAAATTTCCCCAGTTAGCAAATTCCATAGAAACACTGATTTTCACAAAGTTTCCCTGTCAAATATTCAGCAAACCAACATTTTTATGGAATTTCCAAAACTGAGGAAACTTTGATAAATATTTAGTTTCAGAGTGGAGGAAATTCAATGTTTCCTGAGAGTTTCTTGAGGAGTTTGAGGTGATAACCTTACAACTTCTGAAGGATTTCCTGAAGTCAAAAAACTGTGATAAAACATCACATTTTCATCCAATTTCCTGAACTGGGAAATTTTGAAGAAATGTGGAATATCCTTAGGATTTCCAGTAGATTTCCAAAGTCAGGAAATTTTGCCATGTCTCCAGTGTGAGGATGCTCTTCTCTGGCTTTCTGGACAACACCAAGGGTGGCTGCTCTTCCTGGACAATGCTGATGACTGAGATATAAATCTGCAAAAGTACTTCCCAGCATGCAAGCATGGAAACATCATTGTGACAAGTTGGAATGTGGGGTGTCATGTGCAGGCACCCAGCTCCAACTGTCATGTGTCAGGCATGAATCCTGATCAAGCAATTCATTTGCTCCTCATGTTCTCTACAGCCAATGGTTCTACAAAGGATCATGGCTCGGCAGCTCTGATTGCCAAAGAACTTGGTTACTTTTCCCTTGCCATTGTACAAGCAGGTGCCTATATCTCAAATGGGTGCAGCTTGAATGAATACCTGAATATTCTTCAGAAGGATCGTGTTCAGCTGATGAGCAAGCACTCTGTACAAATGATAGATAATTATCAGTGGGCAGTATACGTGACATGGGAAATCAGCTTTAAAAGGCTAAGTCCCAAAGCAGCAAGCCTGCTACACCTATGTGCATTTCTGCATTATAGGGGTATTTCCAAGAGCATATTTCAGAAGGCAGCAGCTCTCATACATGATGGGCCATTTGACAATGCAAAACAGTTTCTGCATAACTTTCAAACTGCAGATGGTAGCTGGAGTGACATCCAATTTCAGGAGGTCATTAATGAATTAACATCTGTAGTAGACAGGAATTATAGGCAGTAGGTATAGAATTGTTGCTCAAAAGAATAGACTAGAAATTAATTCACTATCTCAGTGAATTTAGTTGTCACTATAGATATATTATACACTACCTAGAAATTAATTCACTACAGAGGATTTCTAGGTCAATAAATCGAAAGAACACTAGACTAATTTACTTGCCTCTCTCAGTGAATTTAGTTGTCACTGAGAGAGGGGGAAGTCTGTCTCACTGTGCATGTACTACTACCTGGCCTTTTAGCACCCAATAGCTCACGTGTCGAAGTCATTTCAGACTCCGCTGGGTGCAGCCGCTTGTGAAAATAGAGATAACAAAATGGAATGGAGAGGTAGAGAGTGACTGGAAAATTTCGAAAACAATCAGAGAAATGGATGCATGGTACAAGAACAATATGAGAAGAGATTGAAACACCATACAATAAGTCAAGTATATTATGCTTGATTTTGGTGCAGGAGCATAAATGCACCCAACAACTTCTTACTCCCTGATTAGCTCTGATGAGGGAGACAGCACATTTTCCTTTATCCACTAGTCCAAGCTTGGTCTAGAGAAAGACTGGAGGTGGCAGAGCAGGAATACACCCACGGATCAAGGTCAGATATGAGCTCTAGCTCTAGCTTGGGCTCGGGCGCAGGATTAGAATCACAAGTACTCAGGCACGAGTATCACAAGGCTCGGGCTCGGACAAAGGGTTATACTGGTAAGTAACCGGCCAAAGGCCAGGTCCTTACAGCCCCGCGCCGCACGGCGTTTTAAACAGAAGGTGGAGTTGTGCACGGACCACGCAGTGAGATAGGGCCCAGACCTCAGAGATCTCATCGGGGGACCCATTACATCTTTAACGCCTTTCTCCCACCCTAGGACGCGACGTCGTTGGACCCCGAAGCCAGGAGGGGGGTACTGTCATGACCTGTCTATTTCCCTTACCTCGCTGTCTCCACGTTCCCCCTCATCACTCCTCCTGCATCTTCGCCTGAGTTCACCCTACCCTTTGACCACTCCTCCTATATGTTCGCCCCATTCACCGAATGACCATTCATTGCTTGCATCATTCGCCAGCAGGCACGCCATCAAACACGATCGACACCCTCTACCTGGTGTGATGGTTCATCACTGGCCCCATCATCTTCTTGATCCAACCCCTTTGGGTGTTCATATGGCCGGAGTGCATTCGCGGGACGTCCTACCCATAGGTCATTCAGGATCAACCCAACAGACGAAGAGTCCGTGCAGGGTAGCGTATATGCAGGTCCCAAGGCATGTTTTCGTACATAAGTACCTTCATCCCCTTTCCTCCCTGTCGTTTCATGTTCGCACTCCTCTTCCATTCTATTGTACCTACGTTTCATCTATTTGTATCATGACTGCGCACCCCTATCCAACCCTGATTCCAGACGGCCTCTTTCCTATTCGCTAGCATCATATGAGCATTTGATATAAGTAGTCTACATTCGCATGTATATTCCTCAGTTCAATTATCATACGTCCATCTTGTGCAAAACTTGCCCTCGCTGTGACTATCATCTTGAGCCCTCTCCTGTAGATTTCTATCTTAGACCAGAGGAAGACTTAAGCATCACTGGTGAGTTTTCATACTTCACCTTCATTACCTTAGCCTTCAAATTATTATCTGTGCTGTCGGCGAAGGGCTCCGAAGGAGCACCTTCGCCGGCGAAAGGATTGTTGCTACTTAAACAACCTTTCCATGACATCTTGCACGTTACATCATCAAGTGCCATGGGATATTTTGCTATGACTGTAGCCCCCATGGGCGGCCCTCTTATCTTCTGATCATTTATTGGTTCACCCTATTCACCGAACGGCATACTTATTCACACAAGTTATTCGGGCATTCACTGTGTTCACTAATACATGATATTAACGCCTAAAAACCAATCTTGACACCGGGTAAGTCAGTGGTACTGCAGATAGTACATGTACTGAGATGTCAGTCACTAGTACGACCTGCAGGTGGATATTCATGTGCACCATCCCAACCGCCCACCAGTCTTTGAGACTCGGCGTTTCTACGGCCAGCTCCACATGATCCTCACCTTCCTATTACCTGATCACAAGATGTTTGGAGCACAGCCGTCATGTCGATTACTAGCAGTCATCCACAGCTGCAATAGAGACGGGAGTGATGCGACGCTCGCGCCTGTGATGTACAGGAAGATGGGTACATCAATGCAGGTCATCGAACTTACTGCCATCAGTTGCGTAATAGGCTGGGTCCCTGTTGGGATGACTAATATGTGGGGTATAATTCACAGGAGCAATGGTATAGCCGGCCTTCTTATGTAATTACCTTTCAGTTAGTGTTATTCATGGCTCTTTACACATCCGATTATATTTATTCTTTTTTTTTTTTTTTTTAATTGTAAAGGATAATTCACCTAAGTTAGAAGGATACTCCACTATGGTATCTATGGTTTATCCATTTAAAATGATTGGAGATCCACATATAACTAATTGACAGGCCATTTATATTTTTCATGGATTATCTAGTGACTACATACATGGTGATACCATTATAATATGCTGGATCCTCCACCGGCGCTGCTGTTGGAAAACCCCTTTGCGGTTTTAGGGGATTCTCTTTCAGCCTGGCAAAAATTCACCCACCTAAGGGATCAATGGATGGATCGGTGGATGCAACTCCGGTGGATTCTCCACCGGAGTTTGGTAGAGTCTTTTCCCGCAGTCCTAAAGGAACGGTGCATGAGCACCGTAAGCTAATCGAAACAACGGGCGGATAGTGTATTGACATGTAGTGGGTGTATATACAGCGAGCTGTATACACTTGATACCGCGGGCGTCTGGCGGTTATCCAGTGACCGCGAATCTAGAGCACTTTTCTCTAGCTAGCACCGCATCACACCGTTTTAAGAGGTGGGACATAATCGTCGCACTGTAACATACACATGTATAGCTCAACTCCACGCGATTTATCTTGATAAGGTTAAGTATAATATGAAGCTATGACACTAAGCATCTCTGCAGCTGCATCCACGCAAGTTTCAAAATAATTGTTGGCGATAAAAGATCGGTTGGGGGTGCTATCCCATGGTATGTGTGCCACCACACCGCATACACCTCTGGATCCTGAAATAATCTCGTCATTTTCACCCGTGCATAGATTACATGCAATATGCGTACCTGGGTCACAAGCTGTGTAACAGCATATCCATACGCACGTTGCCATGCGCTGGTACGCTGAAGGTCATCGCCTTTAGCGGGAGTAGTAGTCTTCCATGCGTAGTCCTCGGACTTGTACGTGTCCCTAAGATCAGTGTGGTCAGTTGAAGCAACGCCGCATACAGACTGAAGTGAGAAGTCACTGACCATAGACCCCCCGTGCGCTTTGCCTGTAAATCGAAGAATGTTCGACCGAAGTCTCTGGGAAGTATATTTTCAGTGCCCTTAGTGTCGCCGGTAGGAGTAGCAGCGCATTTTGTCAGCAGGCCGTTTAGGGTCACGGCCTCGACGCATGCTTTAGTACATCCCTGCCTAAGGGGCGTGCAAAATATTTAGCAGATAGTCCGGAACTAAATGACGGTTCTTACCCTCGGACTGGATTGAGTTGAAGGACGGAGTCCCCGATCGCGATGAAGTTGGAAGGGAGGTTCTTAGCAAGGTGGTATTGAACGTATACAGATGCCGCTGTAAATAAGATTTGTTTACAGATAATAACAAGAAGGCAAAAATGAACGAACGGCACCGGGTATACACATAAGTCGGTATTATGTGCTCTTGGTCAAATAATTCGAGCATTCGGGGTATCCATTCTGGGATGGGCCGTGAGAATACGACCTGAGAGAGGAATTTCTTGATGTCGTCTATGCTGGTCATCCGCTCGCGCACATCCCAGCCTCCAACAGTGACCTGGACTATTTTCCTATTCAGTTAATATATAACTGAAGTTAGACGGAACCGCGCGCACTGGCCGTTCTGCCCTTGCGTCCGACAATCACGTTCCGGTTGTCCATCTTAGGGTTAGCAAAGCCCACGTATAAAATACCCGCAGTTTGGAAGTCTGCAGGCAAACCAAGAGCCTCCAGTGAATGGATCAGTTCTGGTGGTATTTCAAAGTCACACCCTGTATACGCCATCTTGGGATCGTATGTGACTTTAAGGGACTCCAATAGTTTCATTTGTTCGGCATTTTCAGTAGTCGACGCGGAGAGAAGACCTTTGAGCCACCTCAACCCGCCTAGCGCAGGGCCGGTGCAGTCTATGGATTGTCATTGCAGTAAGACTGAGTTCAGCAAAAGTGCGCAGCCAGAAGACTTACCGACGACAAGCGCAGCCGGGAGAGTGCTCTCATCTCCGACACAAGAACGGATGCGTACCGAGCTGATGGCGTCAGGCGATGTCTCTGATGTGTTAAGCGCAGTAACGGATCCTGGCACATATTTAACATTGGGGCACGAAGACAATACTAAACGTCGGAGAAGTGTCTCGAATCCAGCCCTTGTTAAATTCACAAGCATCCTTGCATTAACAGGGGACTGATCGGATCCTGCGGCAAAAGGAAGGCCAGACCAATGCATCTTAGCATCACCAGAGATGAGGCTAAGATGAGGTGAGGCATTCAGTATAAAGCCGATATACGACTAGGCAACCATGATACGTACTAGGAGCCTGTTTTGGCGAGCTCAGCATCAAAGTTTGAAAACATCTTTCGGAGACCAATTGTCATGAAAAACTGAAAGCCATGAAAAACAGCATATTGAGGAACCCGTTGCCGTTTGTGGACAGCTATGGCGATCTTCTCGCCATGGTCATCCAGGCCTTCAGCCGTCATGACCGATTCTTCTGGTTCGATCATGGCGACATTTTCAAAATGGTCGGAACATACTCGGGCAGTAAGTAGCCCTGCAACGCTGGGGCACAATTTCCCTTGAAGCATCAAGTCAAGATTCCCGTTCGAGGCTGACTTACCTTCCTCCGCAGACAACAGCTGTACCCTTGATCTTAAGCCCATCCGCTCTGGGCATCCCAAGCAAGGGAATGTCATCCACTGCGGTCAAGGCGGCTCGAAGTTTTGTCCTGATAAACACAGAGATAGCATTGTAGACGGCAGCAATGGCAGCAAAGGTGACGATTAAGGTGAATAACGCCATTCAGAGAGGTCGATTGTTTGTGTGTATGAGGCAACCACCCTCTAATTATAGTGGGGGAGTAGCTGTATCGATGCCTCTTGCGTGGAGGATATTTATCCCCATTATCTGAACTGGATGGCGTGCCTACCTAATAATTGCAACGAGTCAGTTATAGATGGGGAGCAAATATTCTCTAGTGATGTAATGATGTTGATTGCGTTGCCATCAGCAGGCCCCCGGGAGCACCACCGTGACGGTGAGGGTTAGGTTAGGTTTGGGATAGCCATGGATGGCTTTATGTAACCTTACCGGGTGCCCTTACTAAGCAGAATGACGAACGAGGCTCTAGCGTGCCGACCTAAACGACCCGGCTCCGGAGACCCTACAAGGGTCGTACGTAGATGGTCGGTCCTTTTCGTGCACCAGACGAACCAGGTAAAGGAGACCTTGACAAAAAGTTCCAAATAAAAAAAATTTCAATTTTACAAACAATCCATGCTCACCATCGTCGATGACAATGAGCACATATCATATCCCGGCATTGTTGTGTGCGGCTGCGCGGGAGGTAGCCTTGGACGCAGCGGGCGTGACAGCAGATCCGGTGCTCTCCGGGGTCCCTGCACTATCATCAGTATCGAGCGGCCACCGCTAGCCGAGCCGTTATATGGCTGGATCGACAGCTCATATAACTAGCTCGTTACTGGCCCAATGGCCGGCCTATGGTTTTGAAACTAGACTACCTTACCTGTCGACTCCTCGAAAACACACATCTGGTCTGCGGTGTGCGTGCAGCCTGCAACGCGTGGCTCTGGTATGAGTATTTCTCTCGACGTCATGCGCAGATCAAGTAAGTTGAGGTGGAGTCCATTTCCCTACAGCCCACGGTATCCCCTTATTATTTGGTTTCAATGACCCCTGATTCACCAATTCCAGACTATAGGTATACAAAGTTAGCCTGATTGCAGCGATCGCCGATCGGACCGAGACCCTGTGGCACCGGGCTAGTGAACGGCCACGAACGTGGTTTTGTCAGGGAAGAACCAGTGTCGACTTCCTGCATACTCTCCAGCATCGTTTCCGCTCTGCAGCCCAACGCTCAGATCAATTTGCGCACGGTGGTTGGTGCGGAAGCTTGGGTGTCCAATTTCATCTAAGTACTGCGTGAATGTCCTGGCAGCATTGTGGCACGCAGCCGGCCTCTCATAGCCTGACCGTTTACTCAAGCTTAATCACTGCTACACCGGCCGTGGCCGAAGGTCTCTCGCACCTCACGGCTCACCTTGAATGGCGAACTTCGCGATTGGCCTTTAGGCTATGCTCGGGGCGTCTCTCACCTTGCACCCCGCTCATGCAGACACTGAAGTGGATTGGAATCCAATGTAATTTAGCTCCAGAGAAGATGTCGCGGCAGCATGCACTGGATCCAGGCACCCAGCACCCACCCGCCACCTCCTTGCCAGTCTCATGATATATGATCGGCAACATACATACACTGCCAAGCTTGACTTTCTCGTAGAGGAACATAGCACAGCCGCGGAATTGCTGCAGGCGCCGCACAGCTCTCCATGGTTAGGTTTCTGTTAGCCCACACCGCTTAGTAAATGCCCTGAAATAAAAGTGGAGCAAGCCCGGGGTCACCCAACAACAGCTGCGCACCATCATCGCAGGGGTTTCTCACTAGACTAACCTCGGTGGAGTGAAAACAGCCAGGAGGGATAACATCGCTATGTCATGGAAGGTTCATATTTATGTAACAGAGGCTTGTTCGAAAAAGTCACTCTGTATGAGCAGATAAATAGCAGAGTAACGGAAGTACCTAGGAGGGTAACGATCCCACTGGTGCTTACGCTTACAACCTTGGATTTAGGGAAGACACTGCTCCGGTTCTGTAGTGAGCAAACTATTACTGATATTCATTACTGATTATTGTACGACGCTGTAAAATACTTGCTGAGAGCGGAATTTCAACAGGATCACGGATAGATCACAGCCACATGCATGAAGCACCTACAACCCGAAGCAACCTGGCACCTGCATCCACGCAAGCTTCAAGATAATTATCGGAGAAAATAATTCGGTTGAAGGTGTCAACCAATTGCCCGCGTGCCAGAACACCGCAGATACATCTCGATCCTGGACCATCACATCGTCAAATCTACCCCGAACTGAATATATAAATGATTACCTTTGTCGCGAGTTGAAGAAGAGCCTTTCCATATGCACGTTTCCATGCACCTGTACGAAGGCTATCGCCTTTAGCGGGAGTCGTAGTCTTCCATGCGTAGTCCTCGGACTTGTACGTGTCCCTAAAATCAGTATGATCTGCTGATGCAGCGCTGCGTACAGACTGAAGCGAGAAGTCACTGACCATAGAGCTCCTGTGCGCTTTGCCTGTAAATGGAAGAAGTTTCGACTGAAGTCTTTGGGAAGTAGATTTCCAGTGCCCTTAGTGCTGCCAGTGGGAGCAGCAGCGCATTTTATCAGCAAGCTGTTCAGGGTCACGGCCTCGACGCATGCTTTAGTACATCCCTGCCTAAGGGGCATCCAGAATATTTAGCAGATACCCGGGAAGTGAATGACAGCTCTTACCCTCGGACTGGATTGAGCGTCAGGACAGAGTCCCCGATCGCAATGAAGTTGGAAGGGATGTTCTTAGCAAGATGGTATTGGATGTATACACAGGGCGCTGCATGAGGTGTAAGTAGTGTCCGTTCAAAAATAATGAGAATGAACGCACGACAGCGAGCATACACGTAAGTGGATGGCACTTGCTCATGTTCAAATAACTCGAGCAGTCGAAAGATCCAATCTGGGACAGGGCGTAACACTACCATCTCAGAAAGGAATGTCTTGATGTCGGCTATGCTGGTCATCCGTTCGCGCACATCCCACCCTCCACAAACAAATTGGACTATTGTCCCAGTCGGTTAAATAAAACCAACGGTTGTAGGCGGGACGCACCGGAGCTTTGTCCTTTCATTCCGATAATCACGTTTCGGCTGTCCGTGCCGGGGTCAGCGGTGGTGACATACAGAAATCCTGCGGTTGCGAAGTCCTCAGGGAAACCGAGAGCTTTTATGGGCGACATAAGGGCCGGAGGCACGTCGAATGCGCATGTGGTATATGCCATTTTTGGAACGTAAGTGTGTTTGAGGGCCTCGAGGTGCAAGGGAGACACTTGCTGCCCGGTTCCAGTAGTCGATGCGAGGGAAAGATCTTGGAGCCACCTAAATCCGCCTCGCGCAGGTCCGGTACAATCTTTGGTTTGAAGTTAAGCCTGAGTTCAAGAGAAAGTCATGGCAGGAACCATACCAATGACAAGCGTAGCCAGGATGTTACTCTCTTCACCTTCACGAGAACGAACGCGTACCGAATCGATAGCGTCACCTGACGACTCTGGTCTAACGAGCGCAATAACCGTCCCCGGAACATATTTAACATTCGGGCAAGTCGCCAGTACCAGTCGTCGAAGAAGTGTCTCCAACCCAGCCCTTGTTAGAGTCGTTGAACGTTGGGAAATTGTTGGCCGTATACTGGTGCCAGGGTGCCTCAATAGGGACACCAGCAACATGAAACTTGGTGTCTGCAGGTACGACTCTATCACGATCGCTTTAGTGTCAGTCCGATCTAAAGCTGATGATGCACACCTGGCACCTGTTTTGACAACCTCATGGTCAAAGTTTGGAAACCATTTTCGAACGGCAAGCGTCATGAATGGCTGGTACGCGTGAAATGATGTGTACTGAGGAACGCGTGATCGTTTTTGAACAACTGAGGAAGACTTCTCGCCATGGTGGTGGTCATCCTGCCTCGTGACTGATTCTTCCGGTTCGACCATAACGACATTCTCGAAGTGATCAGCGCACACCCGAGCACTAACCCCGCAATGCTGCAATGCACAAATCTTGAGCTCGTTAACAGAAGGGTTTATAAGGTGAACGTACCTGCCACCGCAGACGACAGCCGTGCCACTAATTTTCAGGTCTTTACCTCTCAGAACGCCAAGGGCGGGAATGTCGTCCATTGCAGTCAAATTAGCTCGAAGATACTTTCTGACAATGGTGGATATAACATTGTAGACGAAAACAAGGGCGAGGAATATGAATCCCAAAGCGAATATCGCCATTCTGGAAAGTTTGAATACGAGGGAGTTTAGGTTGGTTTGAGATTGAGGTAAAAGATTGAAGAAATTATCACCATGTTTTATAGTGTTTATAGTGGTGAGTGGCCATATCAACTCGTGTCTGACCAATACGCAGCAGGCCCGTCCATGGTGGAATCTAGGGAACACGGAGAGTGATCATGTACAGCAAGTAGGTTGCCACGGCGCCACGTACCACACCCTTGATTCCCAAACGATAGACAGGGGGGTGGTGTTGTAGGGCAGTGGCCATAATCTATTTAATGGTGAATTGTAACTTACGGTTTAGAAGGACTACTGCTCTGGTCCAGGCTGGTGGGTGCTGGAGGTGCTCTACTGACGCGTTGTTTCCACATCCACATGCATTGGTGAGTCCTCATTTGATATGGTCTCCTTAATCACCTGTTAACCCGTGTAGCAAATAGGTGTCTGGCGCATGATGTCCCCGGCCTCACTTCTCACCTCACGCAGCCTGGATGGTGTGGCATCATCCGCACCGATGGCGATACGGCCCTGGCCTTTCTAAGGACAAGCCTACGAGCATCTAGGCTTGCAGTAAATTTGTCAAGATGTCAGAGAGTGAGTCAGAATTTTTCTTCGCCTATATTGATCTGTTCTGAGGTTGTTGACTTGTGCTTCGTCTTCTTACCCAAACCACCCTCCGATGTTTGACCTCCCTTCCACCGTGTGCGCCCGTTGTTGCGCCTCTCCTCTTTCCCTATCAGGGCGATGCCGCTTTGCCTTCTCTGCTAATGACGCCAAACAGTTTACTTTGTTCAGTCATCCTCGCCACTGACATCATTATGGATGTCCGGGTTAGGTCAGTTCCTTCCTCCCATTCCCCTTTTCTGTGGCGACCCAGTGATTAATGTGTTATGGCCACAGTCTTTGTAGCATCCACACACTAGACCACTTTAGTGGCCACTGTTATGATCCGTTCCCGAATCTGTTCCTGAAGCCTCGGCTTCAGTTCTCATTCAGGAACCTGGGGTTTCACTTGGGTTTCCCTTGGGTTTCCCTTTGCACCTTCCATTACCCCTGACTTCCTTTTCTAGTTAGTGCCCCATTTTCCTGACCCTTGTTCCCCTGACCATTGATCCGATCATTGCCTCTTCGCTGTCATGACCCGTCTATTTTGTATACCCAGTAACCTCAACACCCCACTTCTATGTTCCCCCTGTTCACTCCTCGCCGAATGCGCCGAATGTTTATTAGCTTTCGCATCATTCGCATGTAGCAGTGCTACCTGGACTCGATCAATGCCGCCTCCCCGACTTGATTGCCCACCGCGGGTCCCCTCACCTCCGTGGCTCAAACCTTGTCAGATGCTCCTCTGATCGGATGGCGCAACTCATGTTATTTCCTATACCCATTTATCCCTATTATCCGTTTTCCCAGTCCTCCTCTATGTTTGCATGGCTTCGCCCTCCCCTTGAGCCATGGCTCTTCGATGATCATTCTATTTCGCCCTTTGCCGCATTTTGCCGAACAGCCATTCACTGCTCGCATCATTCGCCAGCAGGCACACCATCAAAACACGATTGGCATCCCCTACCTGGCATGACGGCTCATCAGTAGCTCCATCAGCTTCTCGATCCAACCCCTTTAGGTGTTCATATGAGCAGGATGCACTCGTGGGATGTCCTACCCGTAGGTCGTGTGGGATCAACCCAGTAGACGAAGAGTCCGTGCAGGGTGGTGTATATGTGGGTCCCAAGACATGGTTTCATACATAGGTGCCTTCGCCACCTTTACTCTCCGTCGTTTCATGTTCGCCCTCTTCTCTTACTCTATTGTATGTTTATTTCATCTATGTTGTATCATGACTGCACACCCCTATCCAACCTTGACTCGTGACGGCCTCTTTCTTATTCACTGATACCTTACGAGCATTCGATATAAGTAGTTTACATTCACATGTATATTCCTCAGTTCAATTATCATACGTCATCCATCTTGTGCAAACTTGACCTCACTGTGATCATCCTCTTGAGTCTTCTCCTGGAGATTTCTATCTTCGACCAGAAAAGGACTTAGGCATCACTGGTGAGTTCTCATAGTTCATCTTCGTTACCTTAGCCTTCGAACTATTTTCTGTGCTGTCAGCGAAGGGCTCCGAAGGAGCACCTTTGCTGGCGAAGGGATTGTCGCTACTTAGACAGCCCTTCTGTGACACCTTGCACATTACATGGTCAAGTGCCACGGGTTATTTCGCTACGACTGTAGATGTGAAAGATTAAGAGCAGCTGATGATGGATTAGATGTAGATTCAGACTTCGGTTTGAAGTCGAATCGAGTGGAGTCGTAAAAACAGATAGATAGAGTAAACACAAGGTGTGTATGCTCTTCAGTGACAACTATGCAGGTATATGTGTAGCAAGGTACCAAGTTACTTCAAGAATGTGAGTTCTAATTGACTGACTATCTAGAATATACACGACGACTATTTATCTGTTGTGTGTAGCGATCTAGTACGAAAAGGATGCGACCGGCACGAGTAGATGCGTGTTTATGGACTAGGGGGTCTGTAACGCCGGATGCTGCGGTTTGTACGTATCCTAGCTACCAAAAGAGAGACAGATAATATGTGTGTTATGATAGAAGGAATTTGATCAGAAACGGGTGGCGCGGTGGAAGGAACAGAAAGAAAACGGAAGGGATGTGCATGCGGCAGACTAGCTGTCGTGCCACTCCATGGATCAGGTGGTCTCGGGCTCGGGGATGGGTCCGCGGCTCGCTGCATCGATTGATGATCCGTGGTTCTATGTAGGGATGTGGCCGTGTGGGTACGCATGGGTCTAGGAGGTCGTATGTGGGCTGGAGGGGATCGGGCTGCTGGTGCGGGTGTATGTCTGCGGTGTGAGTGTGTGTGGTGTTGGTGAGTGGTGTTTGGTGTGCGGATTCATGACAGTAGATAGGGCGAGCTCCGTTCAGGCAACCCTCTTATCATGTGAACATTTGTTAGTTCACCTGTTCGCCGAACGGCATACTTATTCGCACAAGTTATTCGGGCATTCGCTGTGTTCACTAATACACGATATTAATGCCTAAAAACCAATGCGACCCTGCATGCTACTTTACTATATAGACCTCCAGTCCATGTATCGTAGTTCCCCTGTTCAGATATTGAATTAACTTCTCTGCTTGATATCAAAACCCGCTGCTCAGCTTATAGCTGAGACCGCTCCTGAAATTAGGGTGGAACACTGAGTGGGCGCAACCCACGAGGTTGAAGCCAAGCCCTCTGACCCATGACCTGAGTTCGGCCTTGGTAAAGCCGAGCTACAGTACCATACACAACCTTAACAGTATATCTGAACTCTCTACACTCATTGTTCAGAATGCTGATCACCTGATCATATACCCGTGCCGAAGGCAGCCACATAACACCGACAATTGAAGCTTGGCATGCACGAGGTGCTTTGAGCATCCTGGAAAACCCCCTGTTCCGTCACCAGTATTCCAACCCCCCGTCAGTTCAACCCACACCCCGGTGCCGAGTTATTGGGGCTGGCCGAGGGTGTGTCAGTGAAGTTCCTGAAGAACCAAACACTGAACCCCCTAAACCAAGTGATCCTGGCGATGGTGGTGGAGGTGGCGATGACTCCGATTCTGAGCACAATTCTGATCCTGATGTAGCAGGCCCGAGACCGAATCCTAACCCGAATGCAGCGACAAACAGTGAGGAACAGGTGGGGCGGCTGCTCACAGCTTTGGAAAGGCTCACCGACAATGGGCTTGGTGGTGGTGGAGACCAAAGCTCAAAGGGCAAACTTCAGGAACCTGACCAGTTCAATGGTTTGGACCCAAAGAAGCTCCGAGGATTTCTTCTCCAGTGCACATTGAATTTCCGTGCCAAACCCCAAGCATTCCAAGATGGTTCTACAAAAGTGAACTATGTTCTGTCCTTCCTCAAATGAACGGCTCTGGATTACTTCGAGCCCTACCTTGCAGATGACCCTGCTGACAAACCCGCATGGGCTTCAGATTATACAGCATTCATGGAAGAGCTCTATCTGAATTTCGGCCCCTACGACCAAATTGCAGATGCCCAAATTGAGCTCGAGAATTTGGTCATGAAGGGTAACCACAAGGCAACTTGGTTTTTCATTGAATTCTACAGGCCTGCATCCATCCTCCATATAATGATTCGGCTTTGCATCGCCAAGCCTATTTGGCTTTGCCGAAGCGAATCAAGGACGAAATGGTGCACTTCGACAAACCCCAAACCCTTGACGACCTCCGAGACCTTGTTCAGAAAATTGACCAGAGGTATTGGGAATGTCGTGGTGAACTCTCTCGTGAGACTCATTCCGCTCCCAAACCCAAGGCCAAGAACAACAAGTCAGCCAACCAAAACCGAGGCTCCCAGAACAATGACCGATGTCAAGGTCAAGGTTCCAGCAACTCCAATGCTAATGCCGGTAACCAAGGCAAAGGCAAGGACAAGCCAAAAGGGAATAATCAGTCTGAGGGTCAGAAAAACCCGAACCGGACCGACTCGGCAAGGACAGCAAACTCACGCCTGCAGAATGCCAGCATTGCATGGATAACAACCTCTGCTTAGTCTGTGCACAGAGTGGCCACCGTGCAAAGGATTTTCCGAGAGCCACGTCAGCCTGGGCAGCCATGTTTCCGAAGACACCGCAATACTTCACAGACGTGTTCCCTGTGTTTGACTGCGTTGTCGGAGTAGATGAGTATGTCGTCAAGGTACATTACGACACATACATCAAGCATATCTCCAAAGACATCATTCATAAAATGTTGAAAAACTGTGGGACTATTGTGCCTTTGGTGACTCGGACTAGGTGGAATGCATGCTGAAGATTGATTTTGGTATAAATCCGAGCCTTCTGGGGTGCATCCAACAAGTCGGTAATTAACGGGAGTGGATAGCGGTCCTTCTTCATAATCTTATTGAGTGCCCAGAAATCCACGCAGAGCCGAAGTTCGTTATTCTTCTTTTTCACAAAAAGGATGGGGGCTCCGTGGGAGGACCGAGTGGGCCGAATGTAGCCCAAATTCAGGTGCTCATCAATGAAAGCTTGGAGTGTGGCAAGCTCCAAGGTAGGGAGCGAGTATAACAGGGGTTGCGGAGGAGTAGCACCATCCTCTAAAGCGATCTTGAGATTGTAGGGTTGGTGGGGAGCCAAGACGTCACATTTGGATTTGCTAAAGACATCTGCAAAGTTGTGATACTCCTTTGGAACATCCTTAAGATCCCCTGGATCGGGCTGCACAGAGGCCAAATGGGCCAAAGCCTCAGGTTTGGGGTGCACCAGGTTTAGCTGGAAACATTGAGAACCCTCTAGTTTGCAGGCACTGTAAAATGCTGCTGCATTCAGAAGAGCCACCTGGGGAGCTTCCAGTTGGCTTGGTCTTGGCCATAGAGTTGCGAGCAGCCGGAGCCGGCAGGTTGTCCACAGGACTGCCCGGGAGGGTAGTTTGGAATGTAACACTTCCCAATACCCAGTCAATCAACGGATTGTAGCAGGTGAGCCAGTTGTGTCCAAGAACTACTGAAACAGACGAATCAAGGGGGGTGACATAAAAGTCTATGGAATGGGTGTGACCATCGGGGAAACGGATAGGTAGTTCTACAGCTTCAGTAATTACCGAATTTGTACTACCATCAAACAAACGGAGTGGGATCTGATCTGCGGATCGGGTTTTCAGACTATTTCTACTTAAAAAATGGATTCGATAAAACAATGAGTAGAACCGGAATCTACTAGGTCTTTAAACTTTTGGTTGGGGAGCAGAGAAGAGGATAAGCTAACTACAAGAGAATTCAGGGAACAGAGAGCAGAAGCATTGATTCTTACCTCCCCCAATGCGCAAGCCGAGTCAATGTGACCCTTGGTATGCGCAGAGGCCGTAGGGCCGCTGACTATTTTTTTGGGCCCGAAGCTGAGCTTTCGGATTTATCATCGGACGTCTTCCTGTCTATGCTAAACCCGACAAATGTGAATGGCACCGAGATTCCGTGGAATTCTTAGGGTATATGCTGTCTACCAATGGCTTTACCATGTTCAAAGACAAAGTCCAGAGAATCCGTGATTGGCCCGAATCCCCGAAGGTAAAAGACATACAGTCATTCCTCAGCTTCACCAATTTTTACTGCCACTTCATCTATAACTATTCTGACATCACGGTTGCCCTCACCTGGCTTGCTCGTAAAGGCACCCCTTGGGCATTTACCGAAGAATGCCAAAAGTCTTTCAATTACCTCAAGGAAGCTTTCACTTCGGCTCCGATTCTGTCGCATTGGGTTCCCGACCGACCCATGGTCATGGAAACCAACGCCTCGGATTATGCCCTCAGCGCAATCCTGTCATTGTTCGATGAAGAACGTGTCCTGCACACGGTCGCTTTCCATTCCCGAACCTTTTCTGGTGCCAAATTAATTACAATGTCCGTGATAAAGAGCTATTGGCAATTTTTGAAGCATTTCAATGTTGGAGACACTATCTGCAGGGCTCCGGCTCCTCTATCGATGTTGTCACTGATCACAAAAACTTGGAGTATTTTGCCACCACAAAGTTGCTAACCCGACGACAAGCACACTGGTCCAAATTCCTCTTGCAATTCAACCTCATCATTCAGTTCTGTCCCCGAAAGCTCGGCACAAAACCCGATGCTCTAACTAGACAATGGGATGTCTACCTTAAAGAGGGAGGTAATGACTACCGCTCAGTCAACCTGCAAAACATCCGACCGATTTTCACCAATCAACAACCGTTGGAATCCCTCCGGGCAACTTGTCTGCTTGAGCCCGTTCTCTGGGCAAGCATTGTGATGGACTCCAAAAAGCTTCATGCTGACATATTAGCCAACCTGGCATCCAATCCCATAGCTACTAAGCATCTTGGTGATAGTTCCGACCCGAGATGGATGCAAACCGAGGACGGCTTTCTCCGCCTCGATGGCCGTATATACATTCCCGATGCCGACGATCTCCGGCTCCAAGTACTCCAGTACAAACACGACCATGTACTCTCAGGACATTTTGCTCAAAACAAGACCCTAGAACTCATCAGACGGGAATGCACATGGCCCGCACTTCAGTCTTTCATCATCGACTTTTGCAAGTCCTGCACTACTTGCTTGCGCTCAAAGTCACAGCATCATCGGCCTTATGGCTCCCTGCAGCAGCTTCTGATACCCGAGCAACCTTGGAATTCATCTCCATGGATCTCATTGAGCAGTTGCCGGCGTCTTCGGTATTCACTGCAATCCTTGTAGTAGTTTGCCGCTTAACCAAACAGAGCATATTCATCCTGACCTACGACATGGTCACATCTGCAGACCTTGCCCGCCTGTTTGTCTTGCATGTTTTCTCAAAGCACGGTGTCCCTAGCCATGTGACATCCGACCGAGGTTTGGAATTTGTCTTGCACTTTTCCGTTCCCTGGGTAAGGCTCTCAACATGAAACTGCATTTCACCTCGGGATACCATCCCAAAGGCGATGGCCAAACCGAACGTGTCAACCAACCTCTGGAACAGTATCTTCGTGTGTATTGCAATTATCAACAGGACAATTGGTCCGAGTTGCTACCACTCGCTGAGTTTGTGTACAACAATGCTCCCAGTGCAACTACCCCTTCTTTTCCAACAAGGGATACAACCCGAACCTCACAGTTCACCCCGAACGGGACCTCGCATCCTCCCAAGCCCGAGACTTTGCAGTTGACCTTGATCAGCTTCAAAGACGTGTTCTTGGCTGCTGTGGCCCACAGGTGGAGCCACTTGTTCAACCTGGAGTTGTGCCGCTCGATCTGCTGCACAAAGTCCAAGACCCCTCGGAGCAAGTGGTTGCTCTGCTCCAGCTGCTTGTTTTGATGAGACAGCAAGTCCTTCACCATCCAGGAGACTTTGGCTCCCGAAAACCCGTCGGGTTTCAAGCCCTTTATCCCCACTCCCAACGGTCCCGCATGGATGTCCACCGTTGGCATGGAACCTCGAGGTATTCTCGGCTTTCATTTGGGTTTCCCTTTGCACTTCCCATCACCCCTGATTCCCTTTTCTAGTTAGTTCCCTGTTTACCTGACCCTTGTCCCCCTCACCGTTGACCCGATCATGTTCTCTTCGCAACCCTGCACGCTACTTTACTATATAAACCTCCAGTCCATGTACAGTAGCTCCTCAGTTAAGATATCGTACTTGAGACCCTCTGCTTGATATCGAAACCCGCATCTCGGCTTATAGCCGATACCGCTCCTGAAATTAGGGTGGAACATCGAGTGGGTGCAACCCAAGAGGTTGAAGCCAAGCCCTCCGACCTGAGACCTGAGTTCGGCTTTGGTATAGCCTCACTACAGTATGAACACAACCTCAACAGATGAGATGGATGAGATGGATTTGCATTTCCTTAGGGTTCGTAAACCTACAGAAGGCCAAGGCAGGGTTCATATTCTCTGTTTGTTGTTTGACCTGGAGGTACTTTATACAGACGCTGCATGCAATACAGGACAACTGTGATACTAAATCCAAATTCAACAGTCAAAATCGTAACTGACTTCATCGAGACCCTGCATCATGTGACCATCGGGGAAACGGATAAGTAGCTCTACAGTTTCAGTAATTACTGAAGTTGTACTACCATCAAATAAACGGAGCAGGATTGGATCTATGGAACAGGTTCAGAGAGTGTATTTATGGGCAAAGGCAGATTCTATGAAACAATGGGTAGAGCCAGAATCTACTAGTGCTTTAAATTTTTGGTTCGGGATAAGAGACGAGGACAAACTAATTACAAGAGAGTTCAGGGAGAAAAGAGCTGAAGCATTGATTCTTACCTCCTCTACTGTGCAAGTTGAGTCAATTTGCATGGAGGTCAGAGGGTCACTGATTAATTTTTTGGCCCAAAGCCAATGATTCAGCCTTGTTATCAGACATCTTCCCGTCAGAAGCTGACATGGCCTTGGGGCAGTCCTTCACACGGTGGCCACTCTGCACAAAAACTAGGCAGAGGTTGTTATCCATGCGAGGCTGGAATTCTTTGGGTGTGAGTTTGCCATCCTTGCCAAGCTTGTGAGCGTAGTCATGTTTTTTCTGACCCTCGGACATGTTATTCCCTTTGTGCTTGTCCTTGCCTTTGCGTTGGTTGTTATTACCAGCATTGGCATTGGAGTTGCCAGAACTTTGACCTTGATGTCGGTCATTGTTCTGAGGGGCTTGGTTTTGGTTGGACTTGTCTTTGGCCTCAGGTTTGGGTGCAGTGTGAGCCTCGCAAGAGGCTTCACTGCAACCTTCCCAATACCTTTGGTTGATTTTCTGGACAAGATCTCGGAGGTCGTCAAGGGTTCAGGGTTTGTCGAAATGCACCATTTCATCTTTCATTCACTTTGGCAGAGCAAGATATGCTCAGCGATGCAAAGCCAAATCATTGTGCTGAAGCATGGATGCGAGCCTGTAAAAATCAACAAAAAAACCGAGTTGCCTTGTGGCTGTCCTTCATGACAAGGTTTTTGAGCTCTACCTTGGCGTCGGTGACCTGATAGTAGGGGCTGAAATTCAGGTAAAGCTCTTCCATGAAGATGCCATAATCTGAGGCCCAGATGGGCTCGTTGGGAGGGTTGTCGGTAAGGAAGGGCTCAAAATAATCAAGGGCCGTTCCTTTGAGGAAGGACAGAATGTAGTTCACTTTCACAGAACCATCTCAGAAAGCTTGGGGTTTGGCACAGAAATCAACATGCACTGGAGAAGGAAACCTCAGAGTGTCTTTGGGTCCAAACTGTCAAATTGGTTGGGTTCCCAAAGTTTTGCCTTTGAATCGGCACAGTCTCCTCCACCAAGTCCATTGTTGGCGAGCGTTTCCAAAGCGGCGAGCATATGGCGCCCAACCTGTTCCTTACTGTCTGTCTCTGCATTTGGGTTGGGGTTCAGTCTCGGGGCCTCTGCATCAGGATTGGAGTTATGCTCGGAACCGGAATTGTCATCACTACCATGACCACCACCACCAGGTTCGCTAGGGTTGGGGGACTCACCCCAGGGATATTTGGGAACCTTGCTGATATGTCTGTGAACAGCACCGATGACCCAGCGTCAAGATGAGAAGGGGGTTATCGTAGCGCTGATGGAATGGGGTGTTTGCAGGGTGGTTTGAAGCACCTCATGCGTGGCAGGCCTCTATGGTCGGGGTAACGCGGTTACTGCGGGCACGGGTGTAAGATCTAGTGATAGGCATATTGAACAACTGTGTGTGGAGTGTTCTAATATACTGTTAAGAATGTTAGTCATACTTAAGACTCAACCCGAGGGCTGAGCTGAGGTTCAGGAACACAGGGCTTGGCTTCAACTTTGTAGGTTGCACCCACTACAGTGTTCCACCCTAATTTCAGGAAACAGATTTGGGAACAGATTCAGCTTGAAGCCAAGGTTCGGAAATGTGATCAGACAGAAGCGGAAGAGATGAGGATCTAAGTCAATATCAGAACTGAGGATTTAGCATACATGACAGGGGGTTTATATACTAATTGTAAGGGATGGAAAGAGGGAATTGATGCCCGTATCAAGCAGGAAGAAGGTTAGGTGCACGACCATCAGAAATGGAACAGGATTATCTAGGAAAGGAAGTCAGGGTGAATGATGAACCGATGAGAACCCAAGTTAAGCTGAGAAGGGTTTCCAAGTGAGAGCCGAGGCCGAGGCTTTCGGGTCTGACTCGGGAATAGGCCTTAACAGCTTGCCTTCAAGTTTGACCTGATCCTGAGGCTCTTCTATCAGATGGCTGTGAGACATCTTGGCCATTACCTCTCATGGGCAAGGGGGATTGGGGTGGGGATGCCACCTTGCTGCCTGGTGGCATCCCATCCTTGACCACGCTTGGAGATATGTGGTCAGGGTGCTCTTCATCCTCGATTGGGGGAACGAGTGTGGTGAGGTCTATGACCTCTCCATCCTCCAGTATCCTGGGTTCTGAGCCCAAGGTTGGGTCAGCCATGGTGTCACTAGGCTGCTCCTGGATGGGGGCCATGAGCTGGAAGCTTGCATCCATCTTCAACTCCATGGAATCTTCATGCTCACAGTCAACAGTAGAGGGTCTACTGGATGTTTTTCAATGGAACAGCCGTCAATGCAGCAATATTCTTCAAGATCGTGTGGATTTCCACAAATCAGTTGTTCACCAAGTGAACAACTGCAAGAAGTTCAAAAAGGTGTAAAGGAGTAGAATCTCAGAACCTTGTATCACAAGGGCAAGCAGAACTCAACCAATATGTGGTTATTCCATGTGCTACATAGTGACAGTGTAAGGTAAGGTGATCTGGGGAACCACTGTGCGGTTCCCATGCAAGAACTATACAGTGGATCCACAGGGATCCACTGTCATTAACCAATACATCCAGTAGTGTGCATTGCCTTAATGGCAATGCAGGCAAGTAGGGTATTTACATGCAGACTAACCCAGGCCCACTCAGTCAGTTTCCAATCTTATCATGCTACTGTGATGTTAATAACCATATCTCCACCAGACACTGGAGGCATATAAAAATTTTCTGGTCTGAAAAACTGTTCAAAAAACTGTAAAGATATTCCAAATTTTTTTAGTGTTTTTAATGTAAAAAAACTTAAACAAAATTTTGTGTTTTTGTTAGAATTTTTGAGCAAGAAAATTGTAAAAAAGTTTAAAGTTTTTTGCAGGGTTTTTGATGTGTTTTTATAAGTTCACAAACACACACACATATTCTATACCCACACTCAAACCTCCCCTAACCTACATACACCCCCGCAAGTCCATGCGCATTCACACACCTCATTCCACAACACCCTACCAACCCACGGACATGCAGCTGACCCAACAACCCGTCCACCCACCCCTGAGTCGAGATAGAGCCCGAGCCCGAGATGTACTGATCCGTGGAGCAATTCGATGGCTAGTCCGTCACATACGTTCTTTCTTTCTTTCCTTCCATTTTCCTTTCCAAACACATGCCTTTCGTTTCTGATCCTCTCAATCATACACATCCTTCCCCTATCAATAAGTAAGATACGCACTCACTGCAGCACCCGGCCCATCAACCCCTGAGCTGCATACATGCACCTTCCCACGCACCTACACCCCTTGTGTCCTAGCTCATCCTGCACTTCAGATAAATAGCTAAACACATGTACTGTATCAAGTCAGTCAATCGAACTCATCTGTTACCCATACAAGTTTTCATCTCGATACACATCACTTGTGCTAAATTCTATCTCACTATGCACATACACTGCATAAACTATTCTCTTCAAAACAATCCTCCACTCGATTCGACTTCACATCGAAGTCTGAATCATATCCTCACTCAATAAAATACTTAGACACTCTTACTCTTCACAGTGAGAGGCAGTATTGATTGAGCCGAAGAAAGAGTATCTATTCAAAGTGAACAATGAGATGAAATTAGAGTGCCACAAGAACACTATATGGTTCGTTATCAAAATTTTGCAACACAACTCATAGATTCATGTTGATTATTAGGAAGAGTGTGGAGAGGCTAAATGAATTTGCCCTGTCCTATTATTGACTCTTCAAAGAGGTCGGTCAATTGAGACACGAGGTTGAGTGACAAGGTACTGTGTTATCTCTATTGTGCACAACATGCCACATGCAGGCGCGGAATAACTTATGCATATTTCCCCAATACGAATAGGCCCTATCCGTATGTCACCTGGGCTCTCTAATTGTCCACTTTCTCACCCTCGTGATCTTCTTCTTCCTTGTTGTCAGCTCCATCACCAACTTCCTTCAGAACCTGCATGATCTTGATCTCCTTGAATTCACCCAAGTTGGGAGGGTTGTTGAACAAAGACCAAGACTGTAAGTACTCTCCATGCTTACCTTCCCTCATCGCAAACCACCACAGCCCATTGATCATGAAGGGATATGGGGCAGTGAGGGCGGGTTCCCTATGCCCCTATCTGACTTCTTGATGTGCTTATACTTGGAACTCTGACACTCAGCTGAACTTGTAGCGGTTATGCGCAGTGTCTAGTAGAATGAAGCCTCAGTGAACGGTCAGTTCACTGAGTGTATATAAGTACTCTACCTAGTAGAATGAAGCCTACACAACAGTAAGTATACTATTGGGATGCATAATGGGATGGGGGCACGTACCTCAGTGAACGGTCAGTTCACTGAGGGGTTAGCGATTGTGGAGCGAGTAGATATAGGGCCTCGGTCATACTTGACCGAGGCCAGTAATACTGTTTTACTATACGATGATAAAGCCTTCCCCTAACCTACTTGGCCCTGCGTTCTCCGCTTACCGACCCTGACTCCAACAGAACTGAGGGAAAGAGAGTGGATATGGCAGAGCTAATGAAAGAGGCCAGATGTCTTTATTTCAAATGGTGGTATTCCACAGTGATTTAGGCATCATGCACACTTATATAATCATTGTGCCATTCTGGTCTTATCACCTCCAGCAGAGCGAGATCGTCATGAAGCCCGATATCACCTGTGATTCCCAGACAATGCAGGCAACTGGTCCTTGGAGGATAATCAAAAAGGTCATGTGATACAGCATATATGAGTATATAATATATATTAGAGTATCAATAACAACATATAGAAATATTAGTAGTATTTATAAGGAGAATAATAGATGTTATTAGAAGATTTGGTATATATTTAAACATCTTGGAGATATATATACATATGAGAGAGTATTAGACTACAATATGGAGTAATAGTAGTTGGATAGATATTTGTAATATATATGAGAAGGAGTATTAATATGAATAGTTATAATGATATAGTGTATATTAAAAGTTGGTAGAAAAAATAAGAAAACACATAAAAATAAAAAGAGGTGTTCTCATCAGCAGAGATGGCACTTGTGAGGGACAAAAGTAGAATTATTTATATCCCAACAATAAAATTGCCAGATACTTTCACCCTCTTCTTTTATATAATCTGAGAATAAAATGGGTGAAGCTACATATAATAACAAGTTGCAAGCATCTGCCCTCCATACCATCATGGCTTCTTGCCTCTCATGCATAGTTTCATACATGCCTATTCCTTCAGGCTCATTATCCTCATCTGACATCCAGTTGACATGCAAGATAGCTGATGGATCGAAGCCATAATTCACTACACATTGGGGAACTGTGGCCAGTTGCCATCCCATCTTCTGTCTACATGTGAGTCATTCATCTCAGCTCCAAACGTCAGAGCCACTCACATCCTCTCACCCACGCCTGTGATGGGCAACTTTCCGGTTAGTTTATTCCATTTTTTTCTTGATGTTATCTGTCTGTGCCTGATATTTTGTAATGTAGCCATGGAACGGTCATCTTGGTAAACTCATAGAGCAAAGTATGCTTCAACGGGACAGAAGAGTACAGCTTGAGGACAATGTCAGGTGGATTATCCTGATGTGAAGGTGAGCTGACACAACAGAGTGATGCTTGAGCGTATAACTTACATTTATTTCATGCACTGTGAGATCGGCCGTTTTGCTAAGTATGGCGCTATTACTTTGATGGCCCACATCTTCAGTGAAGTCAGGCATCATTAGCTCCAGGTTTGAGAGGATCTGGCAAAGGAATTGGTTCAGCATATTTTTTCCACATAACCCATATTCCAGTGAGGTCCTTGAAGATCCTACGCACAATGTTGTTCATAATGTTCATTTAATGTAAGCAACTCCATCATAAGCGTACTCACCTGCAACTTGCTCTTAAGCTCTTTTTCCTGCTTTGTTAGGTCCTTCAACTTCATTTTGGCAAGAAGATGACCTTTGTCATAATTCAATGTCAGCACCACCCCACTGCCTTTCCTGCCACTAACGCACTTCAAGGATCATCCCCTTTGGGGGAGCTGTGATCGCCTACCTTTGGCTTGCATTGGAGAACCACCAGCTTCATCATTTAATTTATCTACAGGGTGCAACCTGTTTACAAAGCTGCATGTGTTGGTGTGATGCACCTCCTACCACCACATCCAGTTCACGTACATTTGCCTTCAAAGCTCCAGCAAGATCTATTTCCACCAAAGCACCAGTACTAAGTATGGCCGGCGAGGTAAGCGGCTGCCTTGCTTTTAAGATAATCTTGGAGAGTTGATTCAAAGGGCCATCAATACTAGACAAGCAACAGAGAGTAATAGAGACCAGACACTGTTCTCGTAGTCACGCTTACCCTCCCATCTTTGCAAGGCCATGTGCATCACTGTGGCCTATCCATATTGTTGGAGAGCGAGCGACGTCATGGTGGCGTCACTCATAGTTTCAGGCTGAGACACTGAGTAATGGTTTATAAATTAGTACTGGATGTGCATTAATTGCTCGTGTGGTTGTAACCCGCTGTTGTGCATCGTCGTTTTGCTATCAAGCGCATCGCTGTTTTCCTTCACAACCACACGATACTCTAGCCCCGTCGAGGCCGAAATCGACATTGAAACCCGCTTACTGAGTCACGCCTAACGAAAGTGCGCTTAGTCGTCGAAGAACACGCCTATTGAAAGCGTGTTAAACCGACCCGGAAGTCGCACCTACCGAAAGTGCGCCACGCCTACCGAAAGTGTGTACCATGCTCGAGCCTACCGAAAGCTCAAGTTTCATCGAAAGCCACGCCTATTGAAAGCGTGCTAACCCTTGGAAGTCACACCTACCGAAAGTGTGCCACGCCTAATGAAAGTGTGCCAAACCGTTGATTGTAATTGTGCCTACCAAAAGCACATCGATTGCCGGCCTAACGAAAGCCACACCTAACGAAAGTGTGCCCCCCGCCCCCCTTCTGTTCATTCGCCTTTACTCTCTTGTCGTTGTCTCTTTGCCCGAAGCATGGCAGGGCCACTTTACAGATGCTGTAGAAGGGGGGTGATGAAGATTTTGCACCCTGAGTTTCAGGAGGTGCTTTAGATTCGACGCCGCTCGAGGAGGTGTGTTGGAGAGCGAGCGACGTCATGGTGGCATCACTCATAGTGTCAGGCTGAGACACTGAGGAATGGTTTATAAAGGAGTACTGGATGTGCATTAATTGCTCGTGCGGTTGTAACCTGCTGTTGTGCATCGTCATTTTGCTATCAAGCGCATCGCTGTTTTCCTTCACATATGTTATTGGCAACATGCACATTTTGAGAAGCTGAAAATGACATCAACGAAGGTGAGTGAGGCCAGAACAATGCCGCAATCTTACCATAAGTTATAGCATGATTTGCAGGTTTCTGAGTGGTCTTAGCTGTTATGAATAGGAAAATCGAGCTATACATTCATATTCATCACTAACAAACTCCTAACGACCTTCTGACTCCATATCTACACCCATATGCAATCCCGGCCCACTCTAGGGCATGCACGCGCGCTGTCACTCGCGCGTGCCTCTAACCGGTGGCTTTGACCCTGAGCCGGGTTCTGGGGTTGACCGAGGCACAGATCCGATGGAGCGGGAAGGCGCTCCATCATTTCTGATGCATACATTAAATTCCATATGATAGGCACAGCTCCGGTGCCGGTGCATGCATCACGCACTGGTGGCACTTGATCGCTCCACAACCCCTTTCCACTTCTATCCTAGTATAGCTTCGTCCCAAGTAGTTAAATAGCTAGCTACTGTACAATAACAATCCAGGCAGTATAATCTCCATCTTGTTGACTCAGTGAAGTCACCCGTGTTATCTTTGACTGGACGTTGGTGTCGGTCGGTGTGTCTGTTGTTGTCACTGGGCGCGGTGTTAGCGCATACAACCGAAGTTGTATTCCCATCTCTATTCTATCCATGTCTCTCGATGACCTTACGATTCCCCCACACATACGCAACCTATCCTGCATGACTTTCAACATTAGCAGAAGTGCCGCCAACTAAGAGAGAGGTAACAAGTGCATCATAATAATTTATTGATATTGGTTCATGTGTCACTTACCAGATACGCTAGTAGGTTTAGAAGGAATGGGCTTTGGTCTTGCAGTGTTTTCCTCCACTGGGGCAGCATGGGCCAGTTTCGTTGGAAGAAGCTTAGAAGGGCTGGTTAGGTTATAATCACTCTTGGGCTCAGTCTCAGATTCCTCTCTGGCAAGGTGCTCCTTCTAGCAGGCCTCATGTGCATCAGCTGCTAGCCTGTACCAGTCGCAGCGCAGCATGGGACTCTTCAGCGATGGTGGGGGCTTGCCATGTGGGTCGGGTGGGAAGGGATTACTTCCCCGCATGAGCTCTAGTGGCAGTGGTACAGGTGCAGTACTGCAAGGTAAAGGATTAATGGTTTTTTATGGAAATTTTTTTTCTCAATGACACAGTGCATTTATATTACATGATGACACATCACATGTATATGTATGCGGGAATTTGTACTTTAATTAGTACATGGGCTTTGAATAGTGTGGCCATGATGAAAAGGGCTGCATGTATCTGTACTAAGGTAAATGGGTTGTGAGTATAATGTTTGCATGCGTAGGCTTGGTGTGACTTGGATCTGAATAGGTGTGTGGCCCATAGGATGAGGAATTCATGAGTTCACACTATAGAATACATGTTTTTTCTGAAGTGACAATCAAAAGCACATTTCCTAGCGCATCTACGGATTGTTACAGAAGAATCGCATTTTTGGATCTATTTACCTGCCGTCGATGAACTCAGAGTACTGCCGAACGCCTGCAGTAACTCAGCTATTTGCGCATATTCGGACTACAAATACTAACCCACAAAACGCGGTGAGTACCCATGCAACCCTGGCCCCGCGCTCCGACGCGACGCGTCCGATACGGCTCAACCCGCATTCCACAAACAGTACGCTGCAACAGAACTGTGAATAAGTTGGAACTTCTTCCCACCATCGCAGGGGTTTCTCACTAGACTAGCCTCGGCGCAGTGCAAACGGCCAGGGCCAACATCACTCTGACATGGAAGGTTCACAGTTGACAGCTTGTTCCAAGAAGTCACTCCGAGTGAGCGGATAAATAGTTAAGAGTAAAGGGAGTACCTAGGAGGATAACAATCCCACTGAGGCTTACGCTTGCCACCTTGGATTTAGGGCAGACACTGCTCCGGCTCTTGATTCATCAAATCATTACTGATATTCATTAGTGATTATTGTACGACGCTGTAAAGTACTTGCGGAGAGCGGAATTTCAACAGGATCACGGATAGATCACAACCACATGCATGAATCAACTACAACCCGAAGCAACCTGACACCTGCATCCACGCAAGCTTCAAGATAATTATCGGAGAAAATAATTCGGTTGAAGGTGTCAACCAATTGCCCGCATGCCAGAACACCGCAGATACATCTCGATCCTGGACCATAACATCGTCAAATCTACTCCGAACTGAATATATAGACGATTACCTTTATCGCTAGTTGAAGAAGAGCCTTTCCATATGCACGTTTCCACGCACCTGACTCAAGGCTATCGCCTTTAGCGGGAGTCGTAGTCTTCCATGCGTAGTCCTCGGACTTATACGTGTCCCTAAGATCAGTATGATCAGCTGATGCAGCGCTGCGTAAGTGAAGCGAGAAGCCACTGACCATAGAGCTCCTGTGCGCTTTGCCTGTAAATGGAAGAAGTTTCGACTGAAGTCTTTGGGAAGTAGATTTCCAGTGCCCTTAGTGTTTCCGGTAGGAGTAGCAGCGCATTTTATCGGCAAGCTGTTCAGGGTCACTGCCTCGACGCATGCTTTAGTACATCCCTGCCTAAGGGGGCATCCAGAATATTTAGCAGATACTCCGGAACTAAATGACAGTTCTTACCCTCGGACTGGATTGAGCGTCAGGACAGAGTCCCCGATCGCAATGAAGTTGGAAGGGATGTTCTTAGCAAGATGGTATTGGATATATACCGACGGCGCTGCACAATGTGTTAGTAGGGTTCGTTCAAACATAATGAGAATGAACGCACGACAGCGAGCATACACGTAAGTGGCTGGCACTTTCTCTTGTTCAAATAACTCGAGCCGTCGAAAGATCCAATCTGGGACAGGACGTAATACTACCATCTCAGAAAGGAATTTCTTGATGTCGGCTATACTGGTCATCCGTTCGCGCACATCCCACCCTCCACAAGCAAATTGGACTATTTTCCCAGTCGGTTAGATTCAACTAACGATTGTAGGCGGTACGCACCGGAGCTTTCTCCTTTCATTCCGATAATCACATTTCGGCTGTCGGTACTGGGGTCAGCGGCGCTGACATACAGCAATCCTGCGGTTGCGAAGTCCTCAGGGAAACCGAGAGCTTTTATGGGCGACATAAGTGCCGGGGGCACGTCGAATGCGCATGTGGTATACGCCATCTTGGGGTCGTAAGTGTGTTTGAGGGCCTCGAGTGGCAAGGGAGACACTTGCTGCTCGGTCCCAGAAGTCGATGTGAAGGAAGGATTTTGGAGCCACTTAAACCCGCCTCGGGCAGGTCCCGTACAGTCTTTGGTTCGGAAGTCAGGCCTGAGTTCAAGAGAAAGTCATGGCTGGAATATTACCAATGACAAGCGTAGCTGGGATGTTGCTCTCTTCACCATCACGAGAGCGGACGCGTACCGAATCGATAGCGTCACCTGACGACTCTGATCTAACGAGCGAAATAACGGCCCCTGGGACATATTTAACATTGGGGCAAGTAGCCAGTACCAGTCGTCGAAGACGTGTCTCCAACCCAGCCCTTGTTAAAGTCGTGATCGTTGGGAAATTGTTGGCCGTATACTGGTGCCAGGGTGCCTCAATAGGGACACCAGCAACATGAAACTTGGTGTCTGCAGATACGACTCTATCCCGATCGCTTTAGTGTCAGTCCGATCTAAAGCTGATGGTGCACACCTGGCACCTGCTTTGACAACCTCATGGTCAAAGTTTGGAAACCATTTTCGAACGGCAAGCGTCATGAATGCTTGATACCCGTGGTATGAGTTGTATTGAGGAACGCGTGATCGTTTTTGAGCAACTGAGGAAGACTTCTCGTCATGGTGGTGGTCATCCGGCCTCGTGACCGATTCTTCTGGTTCGACCATAACGACAGTCTCGAAATGATCAGCGCACACCCGAGCACTAAGTAACCCCGCAATGCTGCAATGCCAATGCACAAATATTGAGCTCGTTAACAGAGGGTTACAAGGTGAAAGTACCTGCCACCGCAGACGACAGCCGTGCCACTAATTTTAAGGTCTTTACCTCTGAGAAGGCCAAGGGCGGGAATCTCGTCCATTCCAGTCAAAGTACCTCGAAGATACTTTCTGACAATGGTGGATATAACATTGTAGACGAAAACAAGGGCGAGGAAGATGAATACAAAAGCGAATATCGCCATTCTGGAAAGTTTGAATACGAGGGAGTTTAAGTTAGTTTGAGATTGAGGTAAAGGCTTGAAGAAATTATCACCATGTTTTATAGTGTTTATAGTGGTGAGTGGCCATATCAACTCGTGTCTGACCAGTACGCAGCAGGCCCGTCCATGGTGGAATCTAGGGAACACCAAGAGTGATGATCATGTACAGCAAGTAGGTTGCCACGGTGCCACGTACCACACCCTTGATTCCCAAACGATAGACAGGGGGGTGGTGTTGTAGGGCTGTGGCCATAATCTATTTAATGGTGAATTGTAACTTACGGTTTAGAAGGACTACTGCTCTGGTCCAGGCCAGTGCAACATGTTAACTCGGATCACCTCGAGTCCTCCGTGTCCCATACGACCTCCAGAGTATTCCTGGATTTTTACTTGAAATCTGAGTAGCGTTTCCGAGTCGTACCTCATGCAAAAGTCTTGCTCCGGAACATTAGCCGCCATTGAAAAATCAGCCGGGTCTTGTCGGAAAGAAATTCCAGTGTTCTTCATACTGTATTGTGTCATTGGTGATAGATCAACTCCGAGTCGGCCGCGCTGCACCTGCGAATCATAGTGTCTTTCGTCTGGGCTCTGACCAACCCGATACTTCAGACTACACTTTACTGAGTAGATGATGTAGGCCGGGGTGCCGGCAGGTAGCCGTTGCTCCGAAAGAAAGCATAATACGCGGAGAAAACACGGCAAAAGGTGTTGGCCCTCGGATTTCCCACGATTTCCCACCTTGAAGAGCAAGGGCACATCATCGGCTACCCTAGCAATGAGTACCGACGCGTTTGTGTCCGGTCGCCGGAACGCCGACCACTCAACAGCACCGCCATTCAACGTGGCCCCCGCCGATAGCTTGCGAAGCCTTGGCTGGCGGCGCTTTGTATGAAGCAGTCACGCGAGTGTAATGAAGCTGTAATGGCGCTCTCATACCAGTGAATTTCTAAAATGTTCGAAGCAACTAACCTCCTGTAAGTCAAGTGAGCAGTTCCCTGCATCTGTACGTCAGTGCCGCCGGTCGCCATTCCAGCAACGCCGTCAATTATCTGCTGGACTAAGGTAGAGGACACCCAAAACCGACACCCCATTACATAAGCATTTGGGCACCGTCGACAATGGCTTACACGACGCAAGCCTGATCATATAATATAAATCTTTTTGCTAGAATCTTTTCCCATTCCATTGGGCTATCACTTGTTGCAGAGAATTTGTTGAAATTCTGCAAACTGACAGTAGAGTAAGCTTGACAATGTGCAGGTGATAGAAAAATTAAATTAAAATTTCTATATTGGTTTTGAGTGTTTTGCAGCACTTCACATTTTCTGAGAGGATGCAATTTTGTGCATCACGTGATGACACGTGACCTCGGCTAATCCCGCTGAAATTTTTTTCCTGAGCCACACAACGCTATTCCTGCTCGCTGCCAGTCTCAAAATCGATCCTATAATGACTTGCAGGTCGGCCGCGGTGAAAAAAAGAATCCAGAACCTGCCAAAACTGCCGAAGTCAACAAAGACCACCATTGAGGAGGTGCCGGATGAAGACTTAATTGTACTAATATGTTGAAAATGTATGCAAACCGTTCTGCAAGATTCATTGATGCGTACAGAAAAGGATTACATAAATGGTTCCCAAGCTGTCTGGGCTAACCGGCGATACCATGGTCATCAGATTCTTCCAAATTCTATACTACAGGAGCTGAAAGAGGCAGGAAAGGAGTGAATAAGTTAACTGGCTTGCCCTCTAATCCCCACCACTGCTGGGTCCGCACTAAATAAAAATAAAAATTTCCGACCTGCCGGATTTTGCGCTCACGTGACGTAGACGCCCGTATTACATAAGGGTGTCGGTTTTGGGTGTCCTCTACCTTACAAGTTCAAAGGCCCATTCCAAGCTCGTCAGGAGCCCTCTGAGACTCGGTAGCGTAGGGCAGCGACCGGGTTCCTGGGCATTCGTGGTGGGTATTTCCGGAGCCGGGGCAGGTGCGGGAGCGGGTTGACTCGGATCTGCCTCCTTGTTCTAAGTACTGCGTTCAACGCGTGTTGTCCATGTTAGAAGGTAGCATTGTAATTCGCTAATGCCCTGTCATTGATCTGTTCGAATGGCAGTAAGAGGCGAACCATTTCATAAAACGTACTTCCCTGAAGATGCCAGACAGGATTATTTGAGGTCGGAGGTCCCACTACATCTACGGAGGAAACGGGAGCTTGAGCGTGCTTTTATGATTGGCTTTTTTTCGTGCACTCAGCTCATGGCATGCATCGCATTTCTTTTTCATTCTCATTTCTTTCTGTCTCTGTCTTTGTCTCTGTCTCTGTCTCTGTCTCTGTCTCTGTCTCTGTCTCTGGCTCTGTCTCTGGCTCTGTCTCTGTCTCTGTCTCTGTCTCTGTCTCTGTCTCTGTCTCTTTTCCTGTTTCTATTTCTGCTTATGTTCTGTGTTCCACATGTCGCTCCTCGTTCTCGTACCCATCGCTTTCGATGTCTCTCATCCGTCCGTCCATCCTTCTGTCACATTCTCAGCTCTGTTCTTGTCACACACTCTGGTACATATCCTCTGAGGTCTTGTCCTACACACCCCCATCATCTTGTTCCCGCGTCGCTTCGCCTCTCCCCACCCCCCTCTTCTTGCGCCGCACATCCTGCATCATTAGCATACACCTTTGTGCAGGACAAGACGGGTATCGCACTCATCTCTTGAATCACTGGATCTCTTGTGTTGCGTTGTATTGTGTTGGCCATACAGTGCAGGTGCAGTGCTGCAACGCTCATTGCCCTGCTCCTCCGATCGTGGATTACCCTCCTGCCGCGTCCCTAACAGGGTGATCATGTCATGCTGGATGCCGACATGTCACGTGCGCATCGGCGTCCTAAGATTTATTTACCGTCTCCTCACCCAACCCTCCCTCCGAGCTTTGAACCCCTTTGCAGTCGTGTACGACAGATTCATTCATTCACCGTCTCCTTACCCAAACCTCCCTCCGAGCATTGGCCCCCTTTGTGGTTGTGGGCGACAGTGGTCTGTGCCTGACCTCCCACCCCTTGCCCCCTTTCCAGGTCATCCCCTCTTTTACCCGACCCTTCCCTGACTGGTTCTCAGACCCAGACCTCCCTCCCCTTTCCTCTTTCCTAATTGGCCCACCCCTTTCCTCTGTGCTGTCTCCATTGCCCAGGTAAATACAAGACAGCACACCTGAGGTAGAGGAGATCCAAAGAGAACAGATGTGCAGAATGACTCAATGTCCGGGCTCATGCCCAGCCACCAATATGACCTTCGAACGTAGTTCAAAGTCTTCAGATGGCCGTAGTGACTGACTATCTGGTGTGCTCGATCGATGATTATTTCGATCAGCCTCCTTCCCCCTTGAAGAACAGATCGGGGGATGGCCATGACGTCTCATTTGAGCTGATTCTTTGTCCAAATCAGCCCGTCCTGGATTCTGAATCTCAGGTGCGCGTCCGGGTGCTCCATGATCTTTGAGAACATGGCGTCCCTATGGTACATGTCTCATAAGACCTTGGACAGCTCCACGCCTTGGCCACGCCTTGTTCAACGATCCGGTGCAGGGGTGCGCCATCGTTACCTGCGGAGATGACTCTGACATCATCATCATCGTCGTCGCGTGATGCGGCGACACTCGTGGGCTTTTGTGAGCCCTCGTTTAATGCGCCGCATTCCATTATCCTCGCCTCTGTCTTCTCCGCGAGGTGTTTAGACCGTCTCGTTGGTGCTGTTCGCAGCTCGATATATCGGTTGGTGGGCAATAGTTCACTGTCCGGGTCTAAACGCGCGTCTGCGTTCATGAAGACGTGGTCCGGGTAATTGGCATCACTCGTGTCGCTCTCGTAGTAGCGCGACAGGCAGTGTGCTACCTTGTTCTCTACACCGTCAACATGTACGGTGTTGAAGTTGAAACATGACAGAAACTCCCACCATCTGACCTGGCGGTCAGTGGCACAGATCTTTGTTCATCCAGCTAAGGACGAGACACGTCCCACTCAACAAGAGCTCTAGATAGCTATCTAGGGCTTCAAGATCCTTGCACGATGACATGGGTTCCTATTTCACATCGTCTAGGGTCCAGCGGACCTGGAATTCCAGGTCCGTTGAGTTTATCCACCGATGTGGGATAAGCTTGTCAACGAGCCACTCCTCGTTGTCATTTGCTCCAAAGTCATAAAATGACTTGGCCTCACAACGAGGGAATAATTCATCATTGTTAGCCTCATATCGTTGTACGAGGCTTTAATGAAAGACCGGTGATATGCGACGGCTTTTCAGCTCGTTGGGAAGCTCAAGGGTCACTGTCAAGGCGTTGTTATGCGCCTCGACGATGTGGTATGGTCCGATGTACCGTGGAACTAGTTTTCTGGCTCTTCCTTTTGGGAGAGTTAGGTTTTGGGTCAAGAGGTAGACGCGGTTGTTGGCCGCGTACCTAAGTTCATGGTGGTCACGAATAATATGTACCCACAGATCAATATAGGCAAAGAAAGCCTCCGACTGGCTCTCTGACATCTTGACAAATTTACTGCAATCCCAGATGCTCATAGGCTTTTCCTTAGAAAGGCCAGGGCTGTATCGCCATCGGTGCGGATGATGCCACACTGTCCAGGCTGCGTGAGGTGAGAAGTGAGGTCGGGGATGTTGTGCGCCAGGCACCTATTTGCTACATGGGTTAACAGGGGATTAAGGAGACTGTTACATATTGAGATTTCCACAAGTTGGAACTAGAAAGGACAGCAGCTCCAACTTATATGTTGCACCCCCAGTGAACTATTGTCCTAAGTATTTTGGATTGCAAGTCGGAGGTCAGAAAGTGTCAAACTAAACAGAAGTTGGAAGTTGGGTCGGAAGGCAGAAGGTGGAAGGTGGAGAGACAAAGGTCTTGCCAAACTCGCTGTGCTAAGAACAGGAGATAGAGCGAAGGAAATCACGTATTGAAGGTGATTATCTGATTGCAGAATAACAACCATACATGGGGTTTTTGTAGAGGACAGGAATTATAGGCAGTAGGTATGGACTTCTTGCTCAAAAGAATAGACTAGAAAACAATTCACTCTCTCAGTGAATTTAGTTGTCACTGTAAATATATTATACACTACCTAGAAAAGAATTTACTACAGAGGATTTCTAGGTTAATAAATCGAAAGAATGCTAGACTAATTTACTTGCCTCTCTCAGTGAATTTAGTGTCACTGAGAGAGGGGGAAAACTGTTTCACTGCGCATGTACTACTACCCGGCCCTTTAGCGCCCAAGAGCTCGCGCGTCGAAGTCGTCCGCTGGGTGCGGCCGCTTGTGAAAGTAGGAATAACAAGATGAAATGGAGAGATAGGGAGTGAGTGGAAAATTTCGAAAATAACCAGAGAAATGGATGCATGATACAAGAACAATATGAGAAGAAATTGAGAAACCACACAACAAATTGGATATATTATGCTTGATTTTGGTGCAGGAGACTTGAAATGCACCCAACACGCCCCCTCAAGCTTAATATATTCCGATTTGCTCGTTGAGGATCTTCACTCTAGGACTAGGAAGTCCTTTGGTGAGGATATCTGCCAACATTTGTTCGGTTGGCAAATAAACAAGCTTGGCTTGTTGATTTTTGATTATATCTCGAAGGAAATATAATCTGATGTCGAAGTGTTTGGTTCTCGTGTGTTGTTGAGTGCCATACGTGATGGCAATGGCTGATTGATTGTCTGAATAAATTTTGATGGGTCTGTTCAGTGGTTGGAATATTTCAGAAATAAAATGGCGCATCCAGAGAGCCTCTTTGCCCGCATGGGTCAGGGCGACGAATTCGGCTTCAGTTGATGAGAGGGCTACTATCGATTGTTTCTGGCAACTCCATGAAACAGTGCCTCCATCAATCTGAAATAAGTATGCCGAATACGAACACCTATGACTCTGTGAACCCCAATCCGCATCTGAATATCCCATCAAGCCGTCTCGATTTCTTCCAAGTGTGAGCTTGTAATGCTTCCTGCCTTTCAAATATTTGAAGACACGTTTGACTGCATTCCAATGTGTGCCACTTGGATTTTCGAGGAATTGCGAAAGCAATGACACCGCAAATGCAATGTCAGGTCGGGTGGCTACAGCTGCCCACATCAGTGATCCTATGGCTTGCCTGTATGGAAACTTCGACATGGCTTTCTTGCCTCTTTCTGTAGAAGGACACTGGTCTTTTGATAATTTAACAGCTGGATCAAGGGGCGTAGCATAAGTCTTTGCATCTTCGAGATTAAATTTCTTGATGATCTTCTCGATGTATGCAGGTTGTGAAATTGCAATGGTTTTCTTCTGCCAGTCTCTTTCGATTTTAAGGTTCAATAGCCAATGAATCTCGCCTAGATCTTTCATACTGAAGACCTGAGCAAGATCTCGTTTGACTTTGTCCAGGACTGACTGATTCTCAGCTGTGATGGTGAGATCATCCACAGCTGTTGCAATAATCACATGCCCCTTTCTGCCACGTCTATAAAATACAGCCCCATCTGTGGCTGACGTAGTGAATCCTAATTTGTGGAATTCACCACTTAGACGTTTGTACCATTCTCTTCCAGATTGTTTGAGGCCGTAGAGTGCTTTCTTCAAAAGTAGCACTTCGTCTTTGTCTCCGGACTCATACCCATACGGCTGCTTCATGTAAATAGGTTCAGGCAGTGTAGCATTGAGGTATGCATAGTCTACGTCCATTTGATGGATAGGCCAGTCATTCCTAGCAGCAATGGCGCATATGATCCGTAGGGAGGATAACCGAGCAACAGGTGAGTATGTCTCATCATAGTCGACTCCAAACTTCTGTGTGAAGCCTTGGGCGACCATTCTCGATTTAGGCATTATTGGTTTCCCTTCTGGATTACGCTTCCAAAGGTAGACCCATTTATTACCGACAATATTGGCTCCAGGAGGTGGTTTAGCTCGTTCCCACACTCCTTTGTCGATTACGGCCTCGTACTCCTTGTCCATTGATATCTTCCACATAGGATTATTCAGAGCTTCGTCTGCATTGCTAGATTCCGTTTGACTCAAATCCGGCGCCTTGTCATTGTTTTGACCGTCGGTTAGAAACGCACTGATGGCACACTCATAGCTACTGATGCCATCAATCTCGGAGGGTAATTCTTGGTCAAATAAAACTTCTTTATGGTCCTCAACGTCCTCGTAAGCTAGCGTAGTCATATGTGCGCCAGCCTGTCTCTGAGTTTGAGATCTTGTTACGGGACCTGATGGGGCCAGCTGCGCTTGTTGTTGACGGATCCTTTCGCTTCTCCTTATCGGTTCAGCTTCTCTAGGTCTGTCATCAACTCCCTGAATAGGTTGCAGCTTTTCAAGATATTCCTCTGGTGCATTTTCATCAATTTCTTCGATCTTTGCCTCTTCGCTGACTAAGCGACCGGGCACAGGCACTGATGCCGGAATGGCCTTCTTTCTTCTCTAGACGTAGGTAGCTTGGATTCTTCAATACAGTATCTGGCACACTGCATGCTGGATGTTAGCGCATATACCACCCCACTATCGGGCTGTGCGCGTAATAACCGTCCATTCGAGTGGACACCACTGCTCGACAAATGCTGGCAAAGCATTAAGGCGTTGGCCTGTAAGGCCCTGATCCTGCGTCCAGTAGACGCAAGGTGCCCAGAGCTGATCTGGGTGATCACCGACGGATCAAAAGCCGGCGTCGGTGCGGTCTACGGCCAAGGCCCTGACTGGAAAACTTGTCGACCAGCTGGCTTCTTGTCAAAGAAGTTCCGCGTTGCTCAGCAACACTACCGGACTCACGAGCACGAGACGATTGCGGTGCTCGAGGCTCTCATGAAATGGGAGGACAAACTGCTGGGGCGAAGATTCACCCTCGTCACAGACCACAAGGGGCTCAAGTACTTCGAGACCCAAAAGAGCCTATCTGACCGACAGGTCAGATGGTGGGAGTTTCTATCCCGGTTCAATTTCAACACCGTTCATGTAGACGGTGTAGAGAACAAGGTAGCGGAATGCCTGTCGCGCTACTACGAGAGCGACACGAGTGATGACAATCACCCAGACCACGTCTTCGTGAACGCGGATGCGCGTTTAGACCCAGACGGTGAGTTATTGCCCACCGACCGGTATGTCGGATTGCAAACAGCGGCGACAAGACGCTCTAAACGCCTCGCTGAGAAGACAGAGGCGAGAGTAATGGAAGCCGCCGCATTAAACGAGGGCTCACCAGAGCCTGCGAATGTCTCCGCGTCCCGCGATGACGACGATGATGTCAGAGCCATCGCCGCATGAATTGACGGCGCACCCCTGCGCCCGCTCGTCGAGCAAGGCGTGGACCTGTCTAAGGTCCTACGAGATGCATACCACAGGGACACCATGTTCACAAAGATCATGGCGCACCCGGACGCACACCCAAGATTCGGGATCTGGGATGGGCTGATCTGGACTAAGAATCAGCTCAAGAGAGACGTCATTGCCATCCCCCGCTCTGTTCTTCAAGGGGGAAGGAAGCTGATCGAAATTATCATCGATCGGGCACATCAGATAGTCGGCCACTACGGCCATCTGAAGACTTCGAACTATGTTCAAAGAGCATATTGGTGGCCAGGCATGAACCCAGACATAGAAGTGTTCTGTACATCGTGCGCAAGGTGTCAGATGACGAAAACCGGGCCACAACGGCCCAAAGGCCTACTACACAGCCTACCCATTCCAGATAGGCCGTGGCAGTCGATTGGCATCGACTTCATGGGGCCCCTGCCAAAATCCAACGACTGTGACTACCTGATGGTAGTCATGGACCGACTAACGTCGCTCGTACACCTCGTACCAACCACGATGAGCGTGTCAGCTAAGGGAGTAGCCTGGCTGTTTCTGAAGGAGGTCATCTGACTACACGGAGTTCCCGACTCCATCGTCTCGGACAGGGACTCAAAGTTCACGTTTATCTTCTGGCGTGAACTCCAGCGACTCATGGGGACTAAGCTCCTCATGTCAACTGCCTTCCATCCACAAACAGATGGAGCAACCGAGCGGGCAAACCGCTCGATCGGCCAGATATTGCGCGCGGTCGTCAGAGACGATCAGAAGGATTGGGCAGTGAAATGCCCAATGGTTGAGGTCGCCCTCAACAGCAACAGCGTGACCACAGGGTTCGCACCTTTCGAGCTGAACCACGGCTATATGCCGCGGATAGACCTCCCCATAGCCGCGGACACCCCGTTCAAGGGGGTGGCCCGGTTCGCACATCAGGCAAAATGGAACCTGATGGCGGCACACGATGCAATCATAGAGCATCGGGTGATGCAAACGTTTCATGCAAATAAGAAATGTATGGCGAGCGACACGTAGGTGGCCAACGACCACGTCTACCTTTCGACACAAAACCTAACTCTCCCGAAAGGAAGAGCCAGAAAGCTAGTCCTGCGGTACATCGGACCGTACCACGTCGTCGAGGCTCACAACGACGCTTCGACGGTGACACTCAATCTCCCCGACGAACTGAAAAGCCGTCGCATTTCACCGGTCTTCCATTCCAGCCTCGTACGGCGATACGAGGCTAACAACGACGAATTGTTCCCTCGTCGTGAGGCCAAGTCATTTTATGACTTCGGAGCAAATGACGACGAGGAGTGTCTCGTCGACGAGATTATCGCACATCGATGGATAAACTCGACGAACCTGGAGTTCCAGGTCCGTTGGACCCTAGGCGACATGACATGGGAACCCATGTTGTCCTGCAAGGACCTTGAAGCTGTAGATAGCTATCTAGAGCTTCGGGGGGTGGGCAAGCCACGTGACCTCCCCAGACGCCGCTAGACGCGTCTGTCACGTGCAAACCACGTGACGCGCCGCCCACGGTGCGGTTAAATTTTCGCCTCAGATCTTTCCGAGGGCGCATCGCTTCTTGGAAGCAACCACCATCATCTACCCACGAAGATGATGCCCCCCAAAGATGGTATGGACGTTGACCCGTCAACATCCACAACGCGGACATCAGCCCCGAGACAAGGGGCCACAGACATTCTCCATGCTCCAATAGACCAGGAGCACTGGATGATTGTGGGCTGGGAGGACGCCCTCGCCATCGTCCACCCGGACGATTGCGCAACATGCGCAGACTACGCCGCGCACCTTAGGGCCGCGACCGGCACCCGCAAGGTCAAATTGTGGGATGAGGACATCGGCGACGCTGTCGATGCAGCCTGGGGATGGCTCCCATGGGGCATCATGCGTGACGCACGGGAGGAGCCCCTCCGGGACATCCATGACCTTAAAAAGGAGGTCAAGGAGCTGGAACGCGCGGTCGAGGACCATGACGACGCGCTCGCAACCGAGCGCGCAAGGATCAAGGAACTAGAGCTCCAGGTTACCCTGGCCCACGTTGCCTCAAAAAGGCTGCGACATGACCCGGCTATGGACCCAGTGGCCAGGCCATCATCACCTCGTGCGAGGGCGCCAGTGCCGGCGCGCGCAGCATCGGGGCTAGCATCCCGATTGTCGGCGCCAACCCCGACGACGACAACAACAGAAGGGCAGAGCGCACCTTCCGACTCTGCGTACGGCGTCCCAGATGTATGGGAGTCCGACTCATCTGTCTGGAAGACGTACGACCCCGAACGGGCACAGCGGCTGGCAGAGCAGCCAAAGAAAAAGCGCAAGAAACTGGGCGGCTCCCCCCACATGGTCAATGGGCTAGCCATTGCGAAGGAAAGCGCGATTAGCGCTTACCTAACGGCGTCACCGGCGTACACCATCCCTTCAGCGGCGGGTAGCACAGATCGAGGCCCAGTACATCAGGCCTGACGTGGCTCTGCCTCCACCGGCGGGGACAGTTCACCCTCCCTACCCAGGGGAGGGAGTGATCATACCACTCGGAGACCCACCGATCTCCGAGATGGGCCTCCTCCCACGGCTGGTAGGAAAGGCCCAACAGCGTCGTACTCAATGGTACGACGTCTGCCCGCTCGACGACCCACGCTTCGTTGAACTCATAGTGCGGCCAAAAGTAATGCCGCAGCTTGCGCGTATGCGCGAGATGATCGGCATATTCAAACGCATCGAGCGCGAACAACGCGCTCGCAATCCCAAAAGGGATTGTCTCGTGATAGCGGGCGGTACCCCACACGATATCGTGGCCATCCTGAAGGGTTGGATACACAACCCTGAAGGGATCCCATCCGCCATCCGTGACAACGCGGACGGCACCTTCAACCTAGACGACATGGACTTCTGGATGTGGTTGAAGGCCCTTGTGCCCTGGGTCAAAGGGGTCACATCACCTCTCAGGGCGAGGCTACTCGACCTCTTCGGCTCGACAGACCAATGGTCGAGCCTCGTTGACGCCAGGGAAGTGCTGACGCCCCAGAGCACCACCCTGCGGCTATCAATCACGGGCCCATTCCCTGTGGAGGGCCGAGCCGGCCCTGACATCCCACTTGCGGAGATCGCGAGGTGGTTGGCCCGCTACGCGGGAGTCACTCGCTCGCGAGTGGCGCGCATTGAACACTATGTTCAACGCAGCATCACCGGCGCGGCATTCAGTGCCGCCGCCCGCGAGGGCCAACAAAAGGTCATTGAGACCAGCCATGTGAGGGCCGCGGTGCCGCGACCCCTCACTCATGCCCAGCTCGACCGAGAGCTGGCGCGCTTCCGGCCCCCTCCTCAAACTGAGGACCCGGCCGTTGAGGCCATGCTCCGCGAGGACACGGGCCCCAGCATCCAACCGGAGACCGCCGCTAGTGGTGAGGCCGACCAGCCTCACCCAATCACCACCGATGACGTGGAGGTGCCCCCGGAGGAGTCACGTGCTCCACCGGCCCCGTACGACGACGACGTCATCGTATCGGCCACTCTAGAGGACTCCCTCATGGATGACCTCTATGAGTAGTAGTTAACCCCTATAGTTGTCTATAGAGGCGGAGGGTGTAAATAACCTATGTATCTACATGTACACTAGTTATTACATAATCCCAGTGGGCCCCTTAGGGACCCACTGTATAGTTTATGCGTGGGAACCGGTTAGCGGCCCCCATCGCATCTTACCCTTACACTGTCACTACGTAGCATCAGAATACCACACACTGGTCAAGTTCTGTCGTGCTCTTGTGACTTAAGGCTTAAGATAGACATCTTTACAATGACACATACCTTGCGAAGGGGGATCCAAAGAGAATGTTGGGTGCATTTATGCTCCTGCACCAAAATCAAGCATAATATATTCGATTTATTGTATGGTGTTTCAATTTCTTCTCACATTATTCTTGTACCATGTACCCATTTCTCTGATTATTTTCGAAATTTTTCTCTCACTCCCTACCTCTCCATTTCATTTTGTTATTTCTATTTTCACAGGCGGCTGCACCCAGCGGAGTCTGAAATGACTTCGACGCGCGAGCTCTTGGGCGCTAAAGGGACGGGTAGTAATACATGCACAGTGAGACAGAGTTCCCCCTCTCTCAGTGACAACTAAATTCACTGACAGAGGCAAGTCAATTAGTCTAGTGTTCTCTCGATTTATTGACCTAGAAATTCTCTGTAGTGAATTAATTTCTAGTTTATTCTTTTGAGCAACAAGTCCATACCTACTGCCTATAATTCCTGTCCTCTACAGGGTTATGGGCCCCGGAGACACTTCTGAGAAGCTACTGGGTGTTGAGAAGCTTGCTACTGATGGAAGTAATTGGCCATTGTTGCGAGCCACTCTCATCAGCTATTTCGAGTCCAAAAATCTACTCAAGCATGTAGAATGGAGAGTCACTCGACCTCCTGATCCTCCAGTCATGCCCCCAGGCCATATTCTTACAGAAGCTGAGGAAACTCAGATGGATAAGGCTGAGGAGAGAGATATCTTGCTAGAGAAGGACAATCCAAGACCCAAATCATCATCTCAGTGTCAGAGTCACTAGCTCTGATGCTACAGAAGCAAAAGACAGCAAAAGAGACTTGGGATGCACTGGTCAATGAAATGACCAAAAAGCCCAAGATGGTCCTCACCAGCCTGCAGAGACAACTCCGCAGTATGAGATGTCCTGAGGATGGAGACTTGAGAGACCACTTGGACAAGGCCCAAGACCTATATGCTCATCTTAATGAGATGGGAGCCAGAGTTTCTGAAGAAGAATTCATGGACATAATCCTTGCATCACTTCCACCATCCTATGAGGCAGTCATGAATGCCCTCACCACTTTGCTTGAAGAATGCGGAAGGCCCTTAGTCCCTGATGACATTATTAGGGTACTAAAGGCTCAGTATGACAGGAAGAAAACACTCCCGCAAGAAGGGCAGGTGTTTATTGGTTCATCTACTAAGAAGGACCAGAAGGCGCAGAAGGCGCATGTATGCACCAACTGCAAAAAGCCTGGACATTCCATCGAAAATTGCTGGGCTAAAGGAGGTGGTAAAGAAGGTCAAGGACCACGTCAGAAGAAAAAAGCCAAAGGCAAGAAGAAGAAGAAGGGTAAAGCAAAAGCGAATGTTGCCGAAGAAGAGTCCTCTTCTGAGGAAACTGATGATGGGCATCTTGCCTTCACCAATTTCGACGAGTGCTCTAATTTTAATTCGAGCACATCCTCAGGAGTTATAGTCATACTCGACACCGGAATGACATCGCATATGACTCCTCACAAAAATTTATTGAGGAACTACTGTCAATTCTCACAGCCGAGGACTATCCGAGCAGCCAACAAAGGCACCTTTGATGCCTTCGGTTCAGGACTGCTCGTATTATCCAATAAGGTTGGAGATAAAACAGTAGAAGTCATGTTGCAAGATACATACTATGCACCAAAAATTGCTGCTACCCTTGTCTCAATCGGTCGGTGCGATGATGCTGGCTACGATATTCAACTCGGTGGCCATAAATGCACAATATCTAACACTGCTGGAAAGGTATTGATGCAAGCACCGAAGGTCAATGGCTTATATCGACTAGACCTCCAGTCACCAAGTGCTCAAGCCCATATGTGTTTGTCTGCCATGGAAATTCATCAGAAGATGGGGCACATCTCACAGAAGTCCCTACAACATTTACTTAACCGTGGCATGATATTGGGCATTGAACTGAGCTCCACAGGCGATAGAATTGACTGTGATGCGTGCATTCAAGCCAAGATTGCATGCAAACCTCTTCCTCAAGAACCCAGAGACCGTACATCAAAATTCGGTGACAGAATTTATTCTGATGTCTGGGGACCTGCAAGGCACCTCACAATCGATAAAAAGTCATATTATGTCTCTTTTATCGATGACTACTCAAGGAATCGGTGATCTATCTCATGGCAAACAAATCAGAAGCATTCTCAAAGTACAAGCTCTACGAGGCTCTAATGCCTCGACAGAGAAATGTGCACATCAAGGCACTTGTTTCTGACCGAGGGGGCGAGTATACGAGCTCTGAATTTGAACAGCACCTGGCCAAACAAGGTACGAAGCATCGGTTGACAGTACACGACACACCAGAGTCTAATGGTGTTGCCGAACGTCTGAACCGAACTCTCACTGAGAGAACTCGTGCCATGCTATTCGAATCAGGCCTTCCTAAGATATTATGGGGCTATGCGATACAGCATGCCAATTATCTTAGGAACAGGATGCATACAAGAGCTCTACCGGATAAAATGCCTTATGAAATGATTCACCATGAGAAACCGAACCTCAAAGACATTCACACATGGGGAACTGAAGTCTATGTAAAGGTCACTCAGGGAGATAAATTGGAAGCTGGTGCCAAAAGAGCTCGGTGGATAGGAATTTCTGCGCAGAGGCATGGTCATTATGTTTATTGGCCTGACTCTCACAAAGTTTCTGTCGTGCGAAACGTCGTGTTTGATTCAGAGATGAAGAAGGGAACAGTCCCAATCATTTCTATTGAGGAATCCAAGCTACCTACATCTAGAGAGGAGAAGATGGCCATTCCGGCATCAGTGCCTGTGCCCAGTCAGTTAGTCAGCGAAGAGGCAAAGATCGAAGAAACTGATGAAAGTGCACCAGAGGAATATCTTGAAGAGATGCAACCCATTCAGTGAGTTGATGACAGACCTAGAGAAGCTGAACCGATAAGGAGAAGCGAAAGGATCCGTCAACAACAAGTGCAGCCGGCCCCAACAGGTCCCATAACAAGATCTCAGACTACGAGTGTGCCATCAGTGCGTTTCCAACTGACAGTCAAAACAGTGACAAGGCACCGGATTTGAGTCAAATTGAACCTAGCAATATGTCACGACCGGTTTATTTCTCCTACCGCGCTACCTCTATGTTCACCCTCATCACTCCCTAGCATCTTCGCCAGAGTTCGCTGCACCTACCGACCACTTCCCCTCTACGTCCACTCTACCCGCTGTTCGCCCCATTCTCCGAACCGCTATTCACTGCTTGCACAGTTTGTCAGCAGGCACGCCATTGAATATGATCGATACCATTCACCCGGCATGATGGTTCATCATTAACCCCATCATCTTCTTAATCCAACCCCATTGGGTGTTCGTATGGCCAAGGTGTGATCGCAGGATGTCTTTTCCATAGGCCGTGCGGGATCAACCCAGTAAACGAAGAGCCCGTGCAGGGTAGCGTGTATGCGGGTCCCAAGACATGGTTTTGTCCATAAATGCCTTCGCTCCCTTTATTCTCCGTCGTTTCATGTTCGCATTCTCCCCCACTCTATTGTATGTTTATTCCATCTACATAGTATCATGACCACGCACCCCTATCCAACCCTGACTCACAAACGGCCTCTTTCCTATTCGCTGATACCTTACGAGCATTCGATATAAGTAGTTTACATTCGCATGTATATTCCCCAGTTCAATTATCATACGTCATTCATCTTGTGCAGCTTTGACCTCGCCGTGGTCATCATCTTAAGCCTTCTCTTGGAGATTCCCATCTTTGACTAGCAAAGGACTTAGGCATCACTGGTGAGTTCCCATACCTCATCTTCGTTACCTTAGCCTTCAAACCATTTTCTGTGCTGGTGGCAAGGGCTCCGAAGGAGTACCTTCGCCAGCGAAGGGATTGTCGAGACTTAGACAGCCCTTCCGTGAGATCTTGCACGTTACATCGTCAAGAGTCACAGGCTATTTCACTACGACTGTAGATAGGGTGAGCCCGGTTAGGCAAACCCTCTTACCTTGTGAACATTCATTGGTTCACCTATTTACCGAACGGCATACTTATTCGCACAAGTTATTCGGGAATTCACTGTGTTCACTAATACACGATATTAACGCCTGAAAACCAATCTTGACACAATACAGACGAAGCTCTGAATAATCCTATGTGGAAGAAATCAATGGACACAGAGTACGAGGCCCTAATCGACAAAGGAGTGTGGGAACGAGCCAAACCACCTCCTGGAGCCAATATTGTCGGTAACAAATGGGTCTACCTTTGGAAGCGTAATCCAGAAGGGAAACCAATAATGCCTAAATCGAGAATGGTCGCCCAAGGCTTCACACAGAAGTTTGGAGTCGACTATTATGAGACATACTCACCTGTTGCTCGGTTATCCTCCCCACAGATCATATGCGCCATTGCTGCTAGGAATGACTGACCTATTCATCAAATGGACGTGGACTATGCATACCTCAATGCTACGTTTCCTGAACCTATTTACATGAAGCAGCCATATGGATATGAGTCCAGAGACAAAGACGAAGTGCTACTTTTGAAGAAAGCACTCTATGGCCTCAAACAATCTGGAAGGGAATGGTACAAACGTCTAAGTGGTGAATTCCACAAGTTAGGATTCACTACATCAGCCACAGATGGGGCTGTATTTTATAGACGTGGTAGAAAGGGGCATGTGATCATTGCAACAGCTGTGGACGACCTTACCTTCACAGCTGAGAATCAGTCAGTCCTGGACGAAGTCAAATGAGATCTTGCTCAGGTCTTCAGTATGAAAGATCTAGGCGAGATTCATTGGCTATTGAACCTTAAAATCGAAAGAGACTGGCAGAAGAAAACCATTGCAATTTCACAACCCGCATACATCGAGAAGATCATCAAAAAATTCAATCTCGAAGATGCGAAGACTTATGCTACGCCTCTTGATCCAGCCGTAAAATTATCTAAAGACCAATGTCCTTCTACAGAGAGAGGCAAGAAAGCCATGTCGAATTTTCCATACAGGCAAGCCATAGGATCACTGATGTGGGCAGCTGTAGCCACTCGACCTGACATTGCATTTGCGGTGTCATTGCTCACAATTCCTCGAAAATCCAGGTGGTACACATTGGAATGCAGTAAAATGTGTCTTCAAATATTTGAAAGGCACGAAGCATTACAAGCTCACACTTGGAATTGCTCGACAACGGGATCAGTTCTAAAGGTGTTACCTTCCACGGAGGTACAGACACTCTCATAGCTGTAGACGTCAGCAAATTATACAAGCTTACCCGGTTTCCCACCAACGCCGCTTATCTCGCAGAGTGACGTAGAGAGCATATTCGAGGACAGACTCAAGAGAGAAGGGGTAAATGTGATCTGGAATAAGAAAGTGGTAGGCATGGCAAGCAACGTCCGAGGTGTGGAAGTGAGTCTTGAACACGGAAGTAGTGTTGTCGCGCAATATGTCATCGGCGCCGATGGATCACAGTCCACGGTTCGTCATGTTTTCCTTAAGGTTTTTGTGTTTTTGCGTGCTCAGCTAGGGCGACAGGAATGGCTTCCTCCCTAAAGACGACATGCCATCGCTCGAACAAATCCGCTACGTGTTGCTGTCCATAGCACACAGCCCAGGCGCGAAACTGGTACAGGAAGGGGCAAGGGCGGTCGCGATGGTCCTAATGGACAGCGCAGCTAAGAACACAGCGGACACAATGGCACAGTATGTCGAGAAGAGCCTGGCTGTTGTCTTTGACAGGCTAAGCGACACGGTTAACACCGCCAAGGAAGCCACGGCAACGTTGAGGACAACGGCAGAGCATGCGCAGAAGGTGGTGGGACAGGCGAGCGAAGCACACCGCATGCGAGAGGAAGGGGCAGGAGGAGCGACAGCGGCAGGCACAACGTACGCGGCGGCCCTATGGGGCAACGTCCCACTGTCCCACCCAAGCAACCTAGCGAAAGCGAAAGCGAGGGAATGCCAAGTACTAATTGACAAGGAGCCTAATGCGGAACAGAACACGTTAGCGACACTATCAGAGTGGGAGATAGTTACCAAGGCTAACGAAGCTGTGACCCCACTCGGAGAACTCAAAGGAGACACAGAGGTAATCTTCATCGGGGCCAAAATACTAACGAACGGGGGGGTCATACTAGATCTCAGCAAGCCGCAAGGAGCGAAGTGGATTCAAACGCACAGGGAGGCGTTCATAGAGAAGTTCAGCGGCACATCCATGGTAAAAGACAGAGCAGTATCCGTGCTTGTGGGAGTATGTACCAGTCAGTCACACACCCGACGCTCTGGCAGAACACAGGAAAATCGAGCGAGATTCCAAGTTACCGGCTGACAGCGGACCAACTGTGTCCAATTCCTGCCATTAGTGGAGGTATGAGCGAACTCATTGCAAGTTCCATATCTCAGACGTACTTCTAAAGTGTGCGGAGAGACAAGGGACGAACGGGATTCGTACCTGCCTCGAGAAAGTGCATCTACGATGGTCACTTGCACCCCGAGCGCTTTGAGCGTGATTGCGCACGCCATGCCATTCGGACCCGCTCCAACGACGAGGATTTGTGTTTCTGTAGGGAGAGACATTGACATTACACGCGAAGCCGAATATGATTTAGAGTTCTAGTCGCGTCAATGAAATAGTAATCTAGTTCCCTCGGTCAACATACGGATGCCTGGCTCGCAGTGCCTCGAATGATGGTTCTCGTCACAGATCATTGATCTTCAGATATCTCGACACGGTCTCACGATCGTTATCTCATGCGCGACTGACTAGGATGCATTGCTGATGTCGCTCCCGTTTGCAGCCTCAGTCCAGACCGACGCCTCCGAGTCATAACGCGGCTTCAGGAAGAGGAGGCCAGCATATCAGAGACCGAAAAAAAGGTTCGTGAGCGGCCCGCGGGGTGAAGAGACTCGGAGGGCACGAATGGACTCACGCAGACGTTTCTAGGAGGGTGGACTCCGAGGGGAAGTGGATGAGCGAGGAGGCGGCTCGGGCTTGTCAAGGTTGGGGAAGGTGGAGGGGCACTAGAGGCCTAGTAGAAAGCCGTAGGTCTACCTAGTGCGCGCTGCGCGCCACGGAACCATTTGTATAGCTCCGTCGAACCCAGCGCAGCTACGTAGCTGACGTGACCTACCAGTAGCGCCGGTGGCGCTGTGTAAATATGGCCGAATTACAAGCCGGAATCGGCCGTTCCTGATGTCGGTAGTCAGACCTGGACAAGCATGAGCGCAAGTGCCTCCCGGTATGAATCAGACAAGCAACTCGGGAAGCGTCGCCGCTCACATGAATCCCATTGTCCACATTATGCAGGCCTCAGAGCATGACGGCGGTTGTGTCAGACCGTGTGGTGAACTGTAGGCGTCTGTGAGAAGCTTGGTGCATCATTGATACGCGAGCACGTGCTTCTGGATCTACATTCCTGAGATACAGAACCCAGGCACACTACTGTATCAAAGACCCAGGCACCCCCAAGCCCCAAGAACCCACGATTCCAAGCCTACCACGTGGAGCAGCGGATCGGGTCGGCAAAGGCCGGCGGGTACGATCGCGCCCATGCAAATCCCGGTTCTTGGACTGCATCAAAGCGTTCGTCAATTCAAAATATTGTATTGCTCAAGTTCCCGGCTCTTGGACCGCGAACAATGCGTTTACTTGTAGACGGGTGTGGGTCCAGCTCCACATGCCTACTTAACACTCGATGTGTTTCGCAAGGAAGATAGAGAGACCTTGAGACGATCTATGGGCGCCCAAAATTCAACTTGAAGCTCACGCTGGTCTTTGTCGCCACCGGCCTTGGCTGCTAACGCTTACCGGTGACCACTAGCCTTCCCAGTGACTTTACACCTTATTTTATGAAATCTCAAGTCGTCCTTTTCACATGATGGGCTCTGTATAGACCCCAGGTTTAAAACTAAACTTCAAAGAGAAGGAATAAGTAGGTTAATCTGGATCAATTAATAATATACCGTCAGTGCATTCTTGCAGCATCAGACGGTCCAGTGGGTCTGATGTTAAACTGTACGCTTGAGACGTTAGCACCTATAGGTCTTGGATGCCTCCAGGATGTATCGAAGCCCTTTCGTCGATGTACACAATGTGGACATTCGATTAAATAGGATGTATCTGGATATGAAACCATTAGCGACGATCAAGTTCAATTAGACTCAGACAGGATATAAAGCTTTGAGTGAGAAAATGGTGGGAACGCTTCCTGAATATGTGGCTGTAGTACACTTGTTGTCAATTCAAGCACAGTAAAGAACGACATCTGCGCTATCATCCAGTAGCTCCGAAATTAAGTCATCAGTGAATAAATCTCTCAACAGCAACAAGCTAATGACGCACCCGGCTTCAGAGAAGTCCCCAGGTCAGGTTAATGAAAACCGGGCCGGAACCGGTGCGGTTTCGGAAGTTGTTCTGCTACACGCCCCCCCATCTACTCACCCCGCTCCCGGCGACCCAGCCTCCCCATCCACCAGTGCACGGAATGCACCTAGTGAAGTTCATCAAGGGGTCGCCCGTCCAGCAGAGTTAATTGACTAAGAATCATTTCCACCCCGACAGAAGCGAAAAGCGGACCCGCTGACAACACCCCACGGGACGAACGTCACATCTGGGATGCAGCCAAACCACGACACACAAAATGGTGAGGAAGCTTTTGGAACAACAAATAGTAATATGCAGGACACTTCAAATACTTAGTTACAACACGGAATTCATCTTTTCCATCAAATAATCCCAAATGTGCTGCTCTTGAGCCCTCATCCGGAAAAGCCGGATTTCCTGCCATTTCGTCCGCATTCTCGTCCCAAAAGAGCACGCTGGAGGTGGCGGTGCTTCTCACGGGGTTCACGAGGAGGTAGAAAGGGACCTCAGGATAGGATGCAGGCGTCTGGCCCATGACGGAGAGCCCTACGTTCAAGAACGAAGAGAGATACCACGGAAGCGAGGCGTGGCTTGCGAACTCTGTCTTCACGGCACCTGGTTGGACGTGCAGGAACGTTACGGAGGGAGTACGGCATGCAAAGTCCTAACATGCTGAGGTTAGCATACGAGACAGGTAGCAGAGCGACACCCACATCGATAAACGTGTTCATAACGATAGAGTCTCACGAGCAGCATGCTAGCATGCCATGGCATATCAATGTCATCAAGGTCAAGCGCGGATCACCTGAACACAGGTTTCATGACAGTCATGAGCCCCTTCTTCACCACACAGGAGGCGTCCACTGTGAGCGCATACCCAAGCATGAACCGCGACAGGACCTGTGCGGAAACATGCTGCTCGATCCCCTCAGAAGTTCGTATATACGTCCCGTTGGGTGGAGCACCTAAACATGACGTCACATCTAGCATCCATGACCTGACCGTGAGTGGGGAGCGCACCTTGACACATGAGGTGGTCGATCCCGCGGGGCCTGCGCGTGTGCGGATGTCGTGAGGAGCACGCTTGGCCTCTGCGAAGAGGATCAAGTCCGCTTTTATGAAGTGGTGCTCTGGGGAAGCACCGAGCTTGTTCTTCTGCGAGATTTCCTACAGCCGCGCCAGCACGGCGTGTGCTGGATAGCAGGACAATAAGGCGTAGGCATACATGATATCAAGGTGCAGGAGCGTACCTTGGGCCTCATTTCGGCCCACAATCCAAACCTCGGCACCAGCCTGTGCAAAGGGACACGCGATGCCCTCCATAATGCCCTGTGTTCCCCCCAGACGACAACGTGGTCGACCGGGATAGTTATGGAAGCGTTCCTTTCGGAGATGAACGAGCGTTTCATGAGATGCGTTGTGGAAATTGAGCCATGGCGAAACGTTTATAACCATGGTTGCGCGCACAGCGTGCAGCGTGCGTACTTAGCGCGCCGATTATGTAAACGGACTCTAAGCACGGTGTAAGGACCCGGGCTAGCTTACTAACGCCGAGCCCTTACAGACTCCGACCGACTAAAGATAGAACTAGAAAAACATATAAGATCAGACATATTTTATGTATATAATTTTCGAGACTCTTAGCACCCACCTATCGAAGGTTGACTCAGACTGGTTACAACGAGTGCAATACCTCTTAAGAACTCGGTCTTCTCAGTCTGTCGCAAAATCTTTGAGCTCCGACTCACTTCCTTTACACACGGTTGGCCCTAAGCGCCGGATCCCATGTTGCCCCACAACCCCACAACGCTCTCCCCACATACCGCACTGCCCATAGTCCAGGATACGGCGCACATGCCGCAATACAAAATCTCTCAACGACGGCGGGGGCAGATACCTTTGACCAAGGTGCGTTGGCGTTGATGAGGTGCCGTGCACGAGCTTACTAATGAGGTTCTTTCAGCTTCTGCATGCTTCTCGCGCGGTTCTTCCGAGCTTCTTTTGCCGCTTCAACCTTCTTTCTGCTGGACACTCCAACATTCTGCGCGACTTCGCAAGCCACTATCGCTTCCATTCCTCTCCGCACGCCACCGCGACGTCGCGAGCTTCTGACGGCCTTGCCAACCGCTCCCGGCCCCGAGGTCGCGGGATGACGCACCGTGCGGAGCTCGTGCTCCGGCCGGTTGGTGGCGCATTTGCGGAGGCTTGCCGTGGGCGGCGGGGGTGGCGCTGGAGGGGTGCGATTTAAAAACGTATCCTGGCAATGCCTCTATTTACGGACGTGGAAGGATGGAGCTGCTGAGGACAGCTTCGGTGAAGGCTTGTAAGTATCACGTGTCTGTTGTATTCCCACGCACCTCTTTCAAATTGTTTCTCAGTCATGCCGGTCAGCTGTTCAGGGTGACATCGCCAGTGCGTTCGGCAGTCAGCCCTGGACAAGCATGGCGCAAGTGCCTCCCGGTATGAAACAGAGAAGCAACTTGGGAAGCGTCGCCGCTCGCATAGATCCCATTCTCACATCGTGCAGAGAGGCCTCAGAGGATGACGGTGGTTGTGTTGGACCATGTGGTGAACTGTAGGCGTCTGTAAGAACCTTGATGCATTATTGATACGCGAGCACGTGCTCGATATTGCTTCTGGATCTACATTCCTGAGATGCGGAACCCAGGCACACTACTGTTTCAAAGAACCAGGCACCCCCACCAGGAACCCAAGATGCCAAGCCAACCACGTGGATCAAGGGATCGGGTCGGCAAAGGCCGTGGCTACGATCGCCCCGCATGGTCACATGCAAATTACGGACAAGGGTGACGCCCATGTTCCCGGTGCTTGGACTGCATCAAAGCGTTCGTAAAAACTGAAAAGTGGCGCTTGTAGACATGTGTGGGTCCAACCCCTCACCCTACTTCTGGACGTCTGGACGTGCTTCGCAAGGGCTAGAGAGACCTTGATGGAGAAGAGAATACAGGAGCACTTCAACTTGAAGCTAGAAAATGGAAACCGGTCCACACGGCGTCACGTTCTCCCGTTTCTCCAGCACTTTATCTCGTCGGTGCCGCTGCTGAAATCATGGGTGTTACTTCCTCGGTGCTTCGAGCCGACAACTTTACTGGAATTGCGCTCATTGAAGTCATTCTAGACTCGGAAGGTTATGAACTCACCCGCGACCGACTCGCGGTGAAGATAAGCGAGATGTTGTATAGCCAGTCTGATCGGCGGTTTGCATTTGGTCTGCTCATGACACAAACCACATGTACGGTATACATGTTCGATCACTCGGGTGCGGTTGCGTCGCAGCCTTTCAACTACCATCAGCGACCCATACAGTTCTGAGTGATAATGTTTCGATTGGGATGTGACAAACGCGACCGCCTCGGATTTGACCAAAGTACCTCCTTTGACGTCGCACGGCGCGAGGTTCTAGTTCGTACTCGGGAAAACTCTGGAGAAGTTTCAACAAAGGAAACATTTTACAATGTTAGCGAAATCCTTTTCCACTCTGCCACACTTATGGGACGTGGGGTATGCCGGCTTGCTTGCAAAGTAGGCCATCCAAAATCGCAATTTGTTATTAAGGATGCCTGGATTCCCTGTAATGAGCTTCCGGGAAGGGAATCCGAAGGCGCTCTGCTTCGTGAAAAAAAAAAAAAATTTTTTTTCTCATCATTTTAATTGACCGCAGGCTACGTGCCTATGGTGGTCATTACATGGTTTCTACCTAGGAGGTTATTCATAAAGTCTATGTACTACAAGATAAGAACCTACATAGTATATATTTCAAAACTACTATTTCTAATATATAAGAATATTATTATATCAGATTTATAGAGCAACACTAATGCATATAAAACTTCTGTATGAGTATGATCATCTTGGTTGAAAAGATACATTAGAATATTATAGTAAGAGACTGAAGATTGATAGCCACTTAGAATAGATAAACGGAGGATATACAACATAGAATATATGTATATATAATATGATATGTATGGGAGGGTAGAGTACTAATTAGATAGTAACACCAATATGGATTATATTAAAAGTGGGTAGAAACCCAAATATACAGATTTCTCGACGGCGGAGCCGCCGCTCGGGGAGGGACAAAAGAAGAATTATTTATTTCTGTTTTATAAAATGTAAAATATACTTTCTATTCATATCCCAATTATGAGCTTTTCTTTATATTATGAGTTAAAAGTAGAATGAAATACATACACATCCTAGAAAGATATGAGTACCCTCCCTATGGTGAGCCTGGGCCTTTCCCCTCTCTCCCTGGGTCTCCCGGCTGCGCCTTCACGCTGATGGCTGCACCAGTGATGGGTCCTCCCCCCCGCCGGCCCATCCCCCTTGGAGATGTTTGCCATCCCACGCCATGGGTGAGGTGAGGTGAGGTATGGGCTCTCTCCGGTTTGTTGGCGTCATTTGGGTGGGTCTAGTGTCATATGTGCTCGGCTGCCGAGGTGGGGTGGCACAACCAAAAGGAGTGTTGCGGTCATAGGTAGAGGGGGCTTCGTCGGGTGGCCTTGGGTGGTCTCTAGGTGCCGTTCGTGGGTCATCCTCCTCCATCCCACTTCACCGAGTCCAGCTTTTGTTGATGTGCGAGTCCTGGGTGTGGGTTTTGGGTTTGTGATATAGGGCTTGTAGGCATGGGTGTGGATTGGGATGGTCATTGGGGGCATGGGGTGTGATATAGTGCATTGTTGCATCTTGCTTTCATGGCTTGTCCATACCATTCATCTGTACCATTACCTAGGGGTTGTCCTGTATAGGAAGGGGAGTTACATCACCGAATAGCGAGCACAGTCTCCCAGTGTTTGCCACATAGGTCAGCATTGCTCTCATGGCCTTCTGGTCACCAAAGAGATCTTTCAGAGACTTGGATCTGTGACCCAACTTCCTCCTCAGAGCTATCCTCGCTTGTTTTTGGGATCAGCAGTCGAATAGGTAGTGGTGGATTGACTTGTCAGCACCTGTGCAAGCTGGACATAGGGGGCACAGAGATTTTTTGATGTGATAGAGGTAAGTACAGTCTTCCAGTCTTAGCTCTACTCCATGACAGTCCACTTCGCTGGGGTTCAACATACATTATGTTGGAACAGTTTTTATTCCTTCAAGCCGTAAGTGACTAATTAATTTACTAGCAAATACTCCTGTACACTCTCAAGCCGATCCGAGTATATCTTAACCCTGGCATCATCAACAAGCTTTTCAAGAGTAGACTTACACCACGTGAGTGGAAAGTACTGGAAAGCATCAAGGAGATACTGGAGGTATGTACACTATTCTCTGTTGAAACAACAATATTCAATGATTTCATGATATCAGCCTGCACATGCGCTACAGTCTGTAATGTGCTCGGAGTCGACCCCTGTGCTTGCCTGCATTGTCCCAGCATTCGATTCCCTTCTGAGTGCTTGGTCACGTATGCATGAGCAACCTGCAAAATCACATCTGAGACCAATGCTTCAAGCTGGCATTGACAAGCTATGCAGTCAGTACAACGACATTCGCTTTTCAAAGTCTTCGATCATTTGCATAGGTAATCTCTCATTCTTGTTTTTGTGTAATGTTGTTCGGCTAACCTGTGCCTCAGTTCTTCATCCAGCCCTTCGTTTCTGATGGCTTGAAGAAAATTGGCCAGAACACCATGTAGTATATGCCAAACACGTGATAAAGGAAGAGGTAACAAAAATGACTATTTGGAATCATGAACTACTCATTAACTGCACTATATTATTAGCTTAGACAGTATCATGAGAATCACCTTGATGCCCAACCATCGCATAGTGCACCGAAGCACCATTCACCATCCAAGAATGCATTTAATATTTTGTTTGGCAAAGGCGCTCCGCATCATACCACTGGTCGGCCCCAGCACACACCCTCGGTCGATGAGGAGTTCAACTCATATTGCCACGCACCAAACTGGCCTGATATCTATTCCCTTGACCTTGTCAGTTGGTGGGATGTAAGCACTTAGTATTGTGTGCTACAAGCAAACTAACACTATTATCAGCATCACAAAGACCACTACCCCACCCTCTTTCTCCTGTCACTCAATTACCTCCCAGCGCAGGCATCCTCCGGTTTTTTTTTTTAGTTTTTTTTTTTTTTCCAATTTAACGTCTTTTGGGGCATCACCCTATGTAAGACGATTTATACAAATTCCTTCGCACATGCCCCTTCTCACCTGTAGACCTCTATCTCCGCTTGTGCCCATTGGGCAGGGCCCTGAGCATGTCCATGCCTGTGCCAGCGAAGTGTGTGTTTTCTCACGCTCTTCATGTCCCTTCCTATCCCCTGCTCATTCCCTTCGACCGCTCTTCTCTTCCGCTGGGAGCAGTGTGTCCCCATACTGTTCCTCGAACCGACCAGTGTCGTGTATATATCTGAATAGATGCCCCCTGGTCTTATGCCCTCCCCGCAGTGTCCTGACAGAGTCCGCCCCTCTCCTGAGCTTTTTCTTCAGTACCTTCCTCTGTTCGTAGTATGCCGGGCATCGAAACAAATAGTAATAGACAGTCTCGTTCACGTTATTCAGTGCGACGTGTCCCATTCTGAGTTGTACGAGTAGACTCACATGTTTGCACAGCATGTTTTTAGTGATCTTTGTGAACGCTGCGGACGGCATTGTAGGGTCAATCTCATGCACGAAATGAGCTCTGGGTGACTTAGCAAACATCCTTCGCGCTTCTAGCTTCAGCTCAGCGTTGTGTCTTTGGGTCTCGGCTGTTCTGCTTATCGGGAGCATTCCCCGGCACTCGATCGGTATATCCCGCACCCTGCTGTTTGCTCCCTTCGCCGCTTTCTTCGCTTCCTCGTCCACCCTCTCGTTCCCTTCCACCCCCTGGTGTCCCGGTACCCACCTCATGACCACCTCCACTCCTGTATGCCGTTGGATGACCCTTTGGACCTGCTTGTGCAATGCATTGACTAAATAATGCCTGGGGATCGCTCTCTCCCTCCTAGTTGTCTGGATCGCGGCTTGATTGTCTATAAAAATCACGTACCTCTCGCTCCTTTCCCGGATCATCATCATCGCTCCCATGGCCGCCCCAACCAGCTCCGCCTCAAAGACCGTGTGCTCGGTGTCCGGCCCCATGTATAGCCTTGCAGTTCTTATCTCTACCCCGTTCTTATATAGGACCGCCGCTGCCCCTATGCCGCCCTCTATACTCGATCCATCGGAGTACACCTTCACTTCCGCTCTTTCTGTGTCAAGCTCTGTGATTGCACTCTCCTTTGTCTGTGGTATCCTTATGCTGAATGCTGGGGCCCACTTGGTCCCGTGTACGATGGCTTGAATTTTCTCCATTCTGTCCGGGACGAGGTTGAAGGTGTGTATAATCTCGTGTAGCGGCAACCGGTGACGTTTCACGTATCTCTTCGCCGCCCTGCTTACTTTCTTTGCGAGTGGGTGGTCCAGAGGTAGGCACGCTAGTCTCACTGCAGCTCTGTGTGCTTGCTTGGCTACCATCAACGGGAATGGGAGTAAGTTCGCGTGCACGTCTAGCGTGTCGGTAGCTGTGGATTTGAGGGCTCCCGTTATATTCAACGCTGCTTGGCATTGTATTCGCGCCAGTTTGTTGATGTGACCTTTGGTCCCTTTGCTTCTCCCCGTCACTGGAATCAGAAACACGTCAGCTGCGTATAACATTCTTGGCACTGCAACCGCTAAGTAATATGCTCTCATGTGCATAGCTGCCGCGCCCCTCGTTGGCTTCGCGAGTCTCCTGTATTGGCTTATGTAGGCCTCTCCCTTTTTTAGTGTGTAGTTCATGTGATCCTTGAACCTGAGCTCTTGATCCACCATTACCCCTAGGAACTTGTGCGTCACCGTCGGTTTTACTACGTGCCCGCCTATTGTTATTGACGGCCTCTCTACCGGTCTCGTCTTGTTCGGTTTTAGTGGGTCTCTTTCTCTGCATCTGGTGAGTCCCATTAACCCAAACTTCTCTCTCGCGAACTGGCAATGGTGCCTTTTGGCCCAGCTGTATGCCCTATCCATTCTGACCATTATGCCTGACAGCTTTGCGAAGGCGTCCTTCAGGTCTTATCCTTCTGCTATGATGGTTGTGTCATCTACAAAACCTACACTGCCCTCCCATTTATTCCTTTGCACAATATCTATCAGGTCCCATTGTAAAATGGATATGCGATCGCAGACAGGGGGCATCCTTGATCCATACCCCTTTCTATCGGCCTGGTTGCCGAGGTGTAGTTGTCGAAGCATACCGTGGTGAGTCTGCCTCGGGCCTTTCTGGATATCCATTCTGTATATTCCTTTGGCACCCCCCTTCTGCGCATATTGTGAGTCAGTCTGTTCAGAATGATGCTCGGGAAAGCCCCCTTGATGTCCAGGAATAGCACCCCTAGCACCGTTCCCTTTCTCCATGCATCCTTCGCTTCTCCCATTACGTAGTGGATGGCGTCGGTCATCGCTCATCGGGGTCTGCATCCAAAGTGGTTATCCGGTAGTAGGTGATGCTTCTCTGTCATTTTAACTAGATCCTCCGCCACGCATGCTGACAATACCTTTCCTATTGTGTCTAGCAAGGCGATGGGCCTGTATGCCCGGGGAAGAGTGTAGTCGGCCTGTCCTGGTTTGCGGAGGACCTTCGTAATGGAGTCCCTCCATTCTGCCAGGAATGTCTGAAGCTCGAAAGTGGCACAGAATAAGGGTCCTATGTAGGGTAGTAGAACGTCAATGCACTGTCTGATGAGTTCATTTGGTATACCATTCTCTCCAGGGGCTTTGAATGGATTGAGGTTCTTTACTGCTCTGCATATTTGCTCATCGGATATCAGTTGGTACTCGAACGCTGGTGGGGGGTATTCGTAGTCTGGTGGTATGGGTTCTACATCGGCGCTGGGTTCTGGGAAGAATGTGCTGAAGAGCATGTCCGCCTTCTGATCATTTGTTTCCGCCGTCGCCCTTGTGCCGTTCGCCCTTACTTCCGACAGCGTCGGTACTCGCGCTCGTCCCCCGTCGTTCACATCTTGCGACGCGTACTTGTGTGCTGTCCAGATTGTCTTCTGGTCTAATTTGTCTAGCATGTCCTTCCAGTGTTGCTTCTTCGACTTCTCTATGGCCCCTGCATATCGGTTCCTGGCACTCTTGTACTCACCATGTATTGCATCTTCTGGGTTGTCCCTCTTCGCATAAGACCTCCTGCCCAGCTGTCTTGTTTCTGCCCTGATTTGAGTCAGCTACAGGGACCACCACCGCTTCATGTAAGGTGACTGCTTGCTATTCGGCACCATTTCATCTGTCGTGGCTGTTATGGCTGCCGTCAGTGTGCGTAGGTGGTGATGAAACTGTTGTTTGGTGAGTGGTGTCGGCGTTCCTATTTCTCTCCGCAGTCTTGCGCCAAGCTTCTCATTGTACTGTTTCCAATCGACCTGCCTGTAGTTGGGTCTCTGGCCCTGTGTGTTAGCCTTGACCGCCATGTCGATTGTGGTGTCGATGGGGAAATAGTCACTTTTTGGTGGTCAGTCTTCCGGAACTGTTACGCAACTGATGAGATTTTCTATTAACAGAGATGAGACGAAAACTTTATCTGTCCAGGTATAATTTCCCGTGGCCATCGCTTTGAGTGTAGGGACGTCCTTAGGCAGGGCCATGTGCATCCTGTGCTCCGATACCACATCCAGTAGGACCTGTGCTTCGTCCAAGTTGGCTCTGGTGAAGAAGCACTTTGGTGTCTTTGGTTAACAGCCCATCCGACACATCATCAAGAAGAAAAATCAAGTTCATGAAATCGCAGACGACTCTCAGATGTTCATCATCGGTATCATGGTAGACATACCCTGCCAGAACATCCACCTTAAGACCTATCAGATCCTTGTGTTCCTTGTCGGTGAAGTCGCTGCATCCATTCTGGTACCACTCAGCTGATGCTTTGCCAATAATGCCTCCATTCGGGTGGCAGGTAAGAGTGAACTGGCAGTGTGAGGTAAGGTCGGGAAGTTGGAAGGTGGAATGGTTGGGAGAAAGTCCAGCGACATCAGACGGGGACATTTCGGTAAGAGTGGTGTACAGAGAACGATATGAACATTTCTGCTCTATTTAAGACAAAGAAGTGGTAGGTGGATGTGTAAGTCAAAGGCATATACGAAATACCGTATCCACCAAATACGCTCCAGCGAACGTCCATGTCTGCAAACTCATAAGTAATACAGGGTTAAAAGGTATCTGACATGCATGAACTAGGATCAACGGTCATCAAACCAAGTGCCACCAGAAGAGCTCCACGTTGTGCAACAGGGGCTAGGACATGTTTCTGCATGCCTACATATAAACTATGTTGATGAAAGCGCACTTAGATTGCAGCTTGGTGTGGCTCTGGAGCTTCCCAAAAAGTCAATGTATGGTTCTTGAACTGCAAGGATGTCATAGCGGTCAGGTGAGCACTTAGCTAGCATTTCCGCCGTTGCCGTTAGTGATTCGTTAACGTTCTGCTGTCTGATTCTCAAGTTTTTTAGCTGTTGGTTTGTGGCGTTTATCCTTGGAGTGTACTGTTGTCGCCGATGGCTTGCTGTCCTGTCTGGGGCCATTCATGGCTGCTCCCTATCCCGTAGTCGTCTAGTCAGCCCTGCCTGCTCTCTCCCAGCTGGCGCTCGTGCCACCCTTGGTCCCTGTGTCCGACTCTTGGGTTCGCCCTTTTCCCTTCCCCTCTGGCGCTCCCTGTGCTCTCCATCCTGGTTCTGTATCGCGAGCTTTCTTGTTCCCTTTGCCACCTGTTTTCGTTTATGTCGCTCGTCTGTCTCCCCCTGTTCGCCTCTTCCTCGGCCGCCTCTTGCCCTTCTATCTTCTTGGGCATTGGCTCTCCTCAGTATCTCCCCTGCATCGACTGCCTCTTCCACCTCTGTTTGCTGTTCCCATGTCCATGGGTGCTCATCTGGGAAAAACCTGTAGGTGTGCTCTGGGTCGCTCTTTTCCGCCACCCTGCACGCTGCCCTGAACGTTGGGCACGTTCTGTCCCACGACGCGTGTCCCTGCACGTTACAGTTGATGCATTTGTATTTCGTCGGGTCACTCTCGTGACAGTCTACAGTTCTGTGTTCGTCCCCACAGGTCCCGCATCTCTCTTGGCTGTTGCATTCTGCTGCGATTTGCCACGCGTTGTATATCTGGCACTTTAGGCAGCGGCATGGCTCCCTCTTCATTCTCCTGGCCCACATTCTCTTTCCTGCTATGATCAGTCCATCTCTTATACTCTGGTTTGCGGCCTCCTTGTTGTTGAATTTCACTATGATGTGGGCGGATTTTTGGCCCGCCATTCTTCTATGTATGGGCTCTATCCAGCGGGTTGAGATCAGGGTGCCCGATGGTAGCTTGGAGTCCCATTCGATCTTCCCCATCTCTGCCAGCGCATCCGGCGAGTGGTCAGGGGCACATATTCTACTATGACTGACAGGGCCCGGTCTATTATCATGGCCATCCTGCTGAACTTGTTGAGGAACACCTTTTTGTTCGCCTGGATCCACCTCGCTGCCTCCACCATTTCTAAGTCGAAGACTTTTTTTTTTTTTTTTCCAATTTAACGTCGTTTGGGGCGGGGCCCTATGTCAGACGATATTTACATTTTCTGCCGTTCTCTCGCTCCTCCTCTCCCTTCGTTCTCTGTCTCCACTTGTACTCGATGGGCTAGGCCCTGAACTTGTCCGTGCCTGCATAGGCGAGGTGCGTATTCGTGTCATTTGTTGCGCATTCCTCTGTTCTCCTCGGTCTATATCCTACCCGTGTTTTCCTTCCTTGGTGGCGTCAATACGTCTCCGTACTGCTCCTCAAATCTTTTCGTGTCATGTATGTACCTGAATAGGTGCTCTGTCGCTTTGTGTCCTCCCAACAGTGTTCTGACTGAACTATCCCCGCTCTTCAGCTTCTTTTCCAATCTCTTCCTCTGCTCTCTATAGGCTGGGCATCGAAACAGGAAGTGATGGACCGTTTCCCGTGCGTTCCTGCAGACTTGGCAAAGGGGCGACTGAGCCTTTCCTATCTTGTACAGGTGGTCGTTCAGTGGTACGTGCCCCATTCTCAGTTGTATGAGTAGGCTCGCCTGCCTCCGTGGCATCGTTTTTGTGATTTTTGAGAAAGCTGCTGACGGCATCATTGGGTCAATCTCGAGCGCGAAATAAGCTCTAGGGGACTTAGCGAATTGTGCTCGTGCCTCCTGTTTCAGCTTTGTGTTGTATCGTTGAACGTCCGCCGCTCTGCTTATAGGCAGTGCGCCCCTGCACTTGGGTGGTATGTGTCGTTCTTCACTGGTCTGTCCCCCTGCTGCCTTCTTTGCCTCTGTGTCCGCCCTTTCGTTCCCTCTCACTCCTTCATGCCCTGGTACCCACCTCATAACCACCTTGGCTCCTGTCTGCCATTCTACGATATTCTGTGCTTGTCTGTGTAGCGCATTGATAAGGTATTGTCCAGGGATGGCTTTTTCCTTGCGGGTTGTTTGGATCGCTGCTTGGCTGTCTAGTGCTATTGTGTATCTTCCGCCCCTCTCCATTGTCAACATCTTCGCTCCCATGGCCGCCGCTGCCAGTTTGGCCTCGAATACTGTGTACTCACTGTCCGGGCCCAGGTATAGTCTCTCCGACCTCTGTTCTCTTCCATTCCTATACAGCACGGCTGCTGCCCCACAGTGCCCTCTATGCTCGATCCGTCCGTGTAGCCCACCACCTCCACCTCGTCCGTGTTTAGCTCTTCCTTCGCTATGTCCTTGTTTGGTGGGACTCTTACGCTGAGGGCCGGTGCCCACTTGGGTCCGTGCACTACGGTCAGGATTTTCTCCATATTTTTCGGCTCTAAGCTGAACACGTGCATTATCTCGTGTAACAGCGATCGGTGGCATTTCACATATCTTTTTGCCGCTTTATTTGCCTTCTCTGCTACCGGATGATTTGGAGGTAGGCATGCGATTCTAGCCGCCGCTCTATGCACTACTTTGGCGACTAACAGTGGAAATGGGAGGAGGTTGGCATGTGTGTCCAATGTGTCGCTGGCCGTAGTTCTGAGCGCTCCAGTTATGTCCAGTGCCGCCTGCCATTGTATTCTGGCTAGCTTGTTCACGAAGCCTTTAGTTCCTTTGCTTTTTTCTGTAGCAGGTACAAGAAATATATCAGCCGCATACAACATCCTTGGGACCGCTACTGTTAAGTAGAAGGTTCTCATATGCTTAGCTGCTATGCCTCTCGAGGGCTTTGCGAGCCTTCTGTATTGGCCTATGTACGCTTCTCCCTTCTTCAGCGCGTAGTTGACATGGTCCCTAAACCTCAATTCCTGGTCCATTATCACCCCCAGGAATTTGTGTGTTGCCGTGGGCTTTACAGTGTGTTGCCCTATCCTTATCGACGGTCTCGCTGTTGGCCTGGTTCTGCCTGGCTTGGATGGATCCTTCTCTCTGCGTCTGGTTAGCCCCATTTTTCCACTGCAAATTGACAGTGGTGGTTCTCCGCCCAGCTGTACGCTCCGCCTGGTCTGATCATTATGTCTGTGAGTTTCTCGAATGCCTCTCTGAGGTCTGATCCCTCTGCGAAGATGGTGGTGTCGTCTACGAAACCTACGCATCCCTCGCCCTTCTTGCCCCGCACTATGTCTATCAGGTCGCTGTTATAGAACTGATACTCAATTGCGGATAGAGGGCATCCTTGGTCCATGCCACGCTCAATGGGTCTGGTCGCCGACATGTAGTCCTCAAAGCTGACAGTTGTAAGTCTGTTCTGGACCTTTCTTTGTATCCAGTCCATGTATTCCCTAGGTATTCCCCTTTTGCGCATATTGTGAGTCAATCTATCCAGCATGATGGTTGGGAATGCTCCCTTGATGTCCAGGTATAATACCCCCAATACCTTTCCCCTCCGCCATGCTTCCTTCGCCTCTGCTACTACGTAGTGCACTGCGTCGGTTGTTGTTCTTCCTGGCCTGCATCCGAAATGGTTATCTGGTAAGAGCCGATGCTTTTCCGTCATCTTTACCAGGACCTCTGCAACACATGCTGATAACACTTTTCCTATAGTGTCCAATAGGGCGATCGGTTGATATGCTCCAGGAGCAGTATAATCGGCTTTGCGGTTTACGAAGGACTTTCGTGATGGAGTTTCTCCATTCTTCTGGGTATACTCCGAGGTCGAACGTTGCGCGAAACAGAGGACCTATGTAGGGTAGAAGGATGTCAATACATTGTTTTATGAGCTCATTTGGGATACCATTCTCTCCCGGTGCTTTAAATTGGTTGAGGTTGTCTACAGCTCTTCGGATTTGTTCATCTGATATTGGTCAGAATTTGAACGCTGGTGGAGGGTACTCGTATTGGGTCGGTATTTGCTCTGGTGCATTCCCTGGTTTGGGGAAGAAGGTAGTGAATAGCATCTCTGCCTTCCATTCATTGGTTTCTGCTATTGTCTTTGCGCCATTTGCCTTCTGTGCCGTCAATGTCGGGACGCATGTCTGCCCCCCATCGCTTGCGTCTGCCGAGGCATATCTGTGTGCGGTCCATATCATCTTTTGGATTATACTTTCGAGAAAGTCTCTCCAGTGCTCCCTTTTTGAATTTTCTATGGCCTCAGCATAGCGGTTCCTAGCTGTCCTGTATATCTCGTGCGCCGCATGTGTTGGATCTCTCCTGTTCGCATACGATTTCCTTCCGAGCCACCTTGTTTCCATTCTGACTTGTGTCAGTTGCAGGGACCACCAGCGTTTCGCATACGCTGATGGCCTGATTTTGGTACCATCTCCTCTGTGGTTTCTAAAATAGCTGTGACCAGCTCTTGCAGGTGGTGGTGGAACTGTTGGGAGGTGAGCGGCGTGGGTTTGCTGATCTTTTCTTCCAACTTAGCTTCGAGCAGTATTTTGTATTCCTTCCAATCTACCTGTCTATAATTTGGTTTCGGGCCCTGTGTGCCAGTTTTGACGGCAACATCAAACGTGGTATCAATTGGGAGATGGTCTGTTTTCGGCGGGGGTTCCTCCGGTACTGTAACGCAACTGATTATGTTTTCTATGAGCGGGGATGAAGCGAACACATTATCAGTTCGAGTGTCCTTTCCCGTTGCCATCGCCTTGAGCGTAGGTACATCCTTGGGTAGCGCCATGTGCAGCCCATGTTCGGCTATAGCATCTAGTAGTACTTGCGCCTCGTCCAGGTTGGCCCTGGTGAAGAGGTGGGAGTTGCGTAGCTCGTCCCACATGGGGTTATGTCTGTTGAAACCCCCGAGCCATACCATCCCTTCTATCCCGCGTTCGTGTGCGTTCTCATGTCTCCATATGGCTCTTATACTGTCTGATCGAGTGCAGTCAGCGTATATATTGACCACCAGAATGTCACCCATATTTGTCTTGATTTTCACTGCCGTGACATCCGGTGAGCCTACTTCCACCGCTTCCCAAGCACTCGTGGCTATCCTTTTATTTATCAGTATCATCGATCTCGTTCATGGCCCTCCCTCTTGGAAGTGTGTTTTCGGGTACACCGAATACCAGCCGTGTGTGGCCCTAGAATTTCCCAGAAAGTCAATGTATGGTTCCTGGATCGCGAGTAGATCGTATCGGTCAGGTGAGCACTTAGCTAGCATCTCCGCCGTCGCTGTCAATGACTTGTTAAGATTTTGTTGTCTGATTCTCAATTTTTGTATCTGTTGATTCTCCGCGTTCATCCCTGGCTTAGGTTGTTGTCGTTGCCATCCTGTTGTATTGTTTGCATCTGCTCACGGCTAGGCCCGATTCCATAGTCATCCAGTTGGCTTTTCCGACCCTCGCTCTGATGTTTTTCCTGCCACCCTTGATCCATATGTCCGACTCGTGGGTTCGCCCCACACCTTCTTCCCCATGTGCTTCCTCTGCTTTCCATTCTCCCTGTATTCCGCGGGTTCTCCTGTTCCATTTGCCGTCTCTCATTACTGCGGTCGTGTGTCTGTCTTCCAAGTCGGGTCTCTATTTCCGTCTCTCTCCATCTCCTGTCCTCTTGTTCCCTGACCGTTTTTATTAACTCTCCCGCATCTATGGCGTCCTCTGCTTCTCCTTGCTGTTCCCACGTCCATGGGTCGTCATTGGGGAAAAACCTGTATGTGTGTTCCAGATTGCCCTTTTCTGTCGCCGCGCACGCTGCTTTGAAGACGGGACAGGTTCTATCCCATGATGCATGGCCATTTTTGTCGCAGTTTACCCATTTGAATCGGCTCGGGTCACTTTCCTTGCACTCAGCTGTTCTGTGCTCCCCGCCGCATGTCCCGCATGTTTCTCTGCCATTGCATTCAGCTGCGATGTGTCGCGTGTTATATCTCTGACACTTAAGGCACCGCTGTGGTTCCCTCTTCATTCTTCTGGCCCACGTTCTTTTCCCCACCACTATTAGCCCATCCCTTATACTTTGGTTGGCTGACTCTGTGGTGGAAAATTTTGCTATGATGTGGGCGGATTTTTGTTCCGCCGTCCTTCTATGCATGTGTTTTATCCACCTGGTGGATATTAGGGTGCCTATCGGGAGCTTCGAGTCCCGTTCGATCTTCCTCATCTCGGCCAGCGCGTCAGGTGAGTGGCTTAGCGGCACATATTCCACTATTACCGATAGAGCGTGATCTTTTATTATAGCCATCCCACTGAATTTGCTTAGGAACGTGTCCTTGTTCGCTCTGACCCATCTCGCTGCCTCCTCAGTCTCCATGTCGAGTACTACTCCCCCGTTCGCGAGCTTCTTGGCTCCGATGAAGATTATGTCGGTGCGCTCGTGATCTTCCTCTAGGTTTTCTATCACTTCGTTTGCTTTCGCCACTAGCTCCTGCTCTGTCAATCTGCTGAGCTCGTTCTGTTCCCCTTGTGGGTCTCTGTCTATTAGTATTTGCCTCGCCTTCGCTTTCGCTTTCGCCAAATTGTTTAGGTGTGAAAACGGTACGTCACCTTTAAGTGCAGCCACATATGTAGCTCCTCTCGCTCCACTTCCCTCCTCTTGCTGCTTCCACCCGCCCATGGTGTGGAGGTGCTCTATGATGTTGCTTGCCCCTTCTGTCGTCGTTTTTGCCAGCTCCGTCATCTCTTTCACGTTCTGGACTGCCTCCTCCATTTTTGCAAGGGTCGGCTCGAGGTGCTTTTCGACGTGCCGCATTACTGCTGCTCCCGTTACCCTCGCCGCCTCTTCTAGCATTAGTATGGCGACCGCTCTCACTCCCTCCTGCAAGGTCTTCCCACTGATGTTGTGTGCGAGTGATAGGAGGGCGTAGCTCAGCTGTTCCACCGACAGCGGGTCGTCTTTTGAATAGTAGCCTTGCTTGTCAAAGAAATGCCTGGCTTGCTCCCTCGTTCGCACTGACGTGTTTGGCTCTAGCAATAGATCAGCTCTGGTTCTGCTGCTGGTCTGCTGCGTGGCGCCTGCTCTCGTGCAAGCCTGTGACGTGGCGGGCACCTGGGGGTCGATGCTCGGCGGCATCGTTTTGGTTGCTTCTTTTCACGGAAGCTGGATGTCACCGCTGACTGTGGCCAGCGATGAATTTGGGTGCTTTTTAGCAAGTGAATAGGTAGGACAGGTGATTTTTGCTTTTTGGGTGTGGTGGTAAGTGTGAGAAAGTTCCAAGTCGAAGACTATCCTGCCGTTTGCTAGTTTCTTGCCTCCGATGAACGCCATGCTGGTTTGACTGTGATCTTCTTCCAGGTTGTTGATGGCTTCGTTGGCTTTTGCTACTAGCTCCTGTTCAGTCAGCTCTGTGAGCGCGTTCTGTCCCACTTGTGGGTCTCCGTCAATCAGTATTTGTCTCACTCTGGCCTTCGCTCTTGCCAAGTTACTTGGATGTGACAGGGGTACATTACCTTTGAGCACAGCTGCGTATGACGTCCTCCCTGCCTCGTCATCTCTGTTCTGCTCACTTGGCCTTTTCATGCTGTTAATATGTTCTATGACATTGTAGGCCCCTTCTGTCGCTGCCTTCGTGAGCTCTGCTGTCTCCTTTGCTTCATCTACCGCCACTGCGACCGTGAGGGCCGGATCTAGGCTCCTCTCAATGTGCTTCATCACCGCCCCTCCCACTCCCTTTGCCACTTCCTCTAACATCAAGACTGCCACACTGCTCTAATGCCCTCCTGCAGTGTTTTGCCACTGGAATTGTGTGCCAGGGATAGTAGCGCATAGCTGAGTTGCTCCGCAGACAGTGAATTGTCCTTTGCGTAGTAACCATACCTGTTGAGGAACTGTCTAGCCTGCTCTCTGGTTCGTACTAACGCATTTGGCTCGGCCAGCAGCTCAGCTCTTGTCTTCGTGCTGCTCTGCTGTGTGGTGCCTGCCCTCCTGCGGTTTTGTGACATGGCGGGCACCTGTGGGTTGATGATCAGTGGCATCGGTTTTTTGGAGGCTTCTTTTTCGTATGAGCCTAGTGCTATTGCCGATTGTCATCAGCGATCCACTAAAAAGTGGTGTAGCTAGTGTGTATATGGGAGAATGGAGAATTTTGGCTTTTAGGTTGTTGTGGTAGGCATGAGAAAGTTTTTTTTGGCATCCTCCGTGCCATCGGAGAGAGCCTTCTCCTCCAGTGCTGAGACAGATACACATTGCAGAAACCGAATCAGCCCAGACCTTATGGAAAAGCTTCAGACGCTAAAATTCCTGCTTAGGAAAGCACGACTGGACTTCACCGCTGGCTGGAAGTGTGATGAAAAGGATATAGAGTTGGAAAATGACTGCGAGGACGGAGGGGCACAGACACTCAGCAGCAACGTGAAAAATCAGAGGCTTCAGAACCCAGTGGCGGAAACTAGTAGCAAACAGGACAGTGATGATAGCTTGTCATCTGGATTTGATGGGTAGGTAGAAAATGACGCAAAATACTTAATTTTGTGGGGTATTAATAACATAATGTGCGAAATAAAAACAGCCCGCGTTGCTTTCCTCTCGTCTCCACCTTGAGATCTGAAAACATAGATGGGAGGCTGAGCAGTGCAGATCACACCGCACTCAGGCGTGGCTGCATGCCTCTGAAGGCAGAGCTGATGCGGAGTGATAGTCCCAGTCCGCCCAGACTCCGTAGGGCTGTGGAATCTAGAGCGGAGCGTCGAATTGAGAGACCAGCGGGATAGATGAGCACGTACGCCTACCACAACAACCCAAAACCCAAAATTCCTTATTCTCATATAAACACACTAGCTATACCACTCCTTAGTGGATCGCTGACGACAATCGGCGATAGCACGAGGCTCCTACAAAATAGAAGCCCCCAAAAAACCGATGCCACCGAGCGTCGACCTACAGGTGCCCGCCACGTCACAAAACCGCACGAGGGCAGGCACCGCACAACAGAGCAGTACGAAGACGAGAGCTGAGCTACTGGCTGAACCGAGTGTATCAGTAAGAACTAGAGAGCAAGCTAGGCAGTTTCTCGACAGGTACAGGTACTACGCGAAAGACGAACCACTGTCAGCGGAGCAACTCAGCTACGCACTGCTATCCCTGGCACACAATGCAGGTGGCAAAACACTGCAGGAGGGCATTAGAGCAGTGGCAGTATTGATGTTAGAGGAAGCGGCGAAAGGAGTAGGAGCGGCGGTGATGAAGCATGTCGAAAGGAGCCATTGCAGCGGTGGTCGATGAGGCAAAGGAGGCAGCCGAGCTAGCAAAGGCGGCGACGGAAGGAGCCTACAACGTCATAGAACACACCAACAGCGTGAGGAAACCAAGTGGACAGAACGAAGACAACGAGACAGGGAGGACAACATACCCAGCTGCACTCAAAGGTAATGTACCCCTGTCACATCTGAGTAATTTGGCGAGAGCGAAGGCTAGAGAAAGACAAATACTGATCGATGGAGACCCCCAAGCGGAACAGAGAACACTCACTGAGCTGACTGAATAGGAACTGGTAGCGAAAGCCAATGAAGCCATCGACAATCTGGGGGACGACCACAGCCACATCAGCAGGGCGTTCGTCGGGGCCAAAAAGCTAGCGAACGGCGGGATAGTTTTCGACTTGGAAACGGCGGAGGCAGCGAGGTGGATCCAAGCAAACAAAATAGCATTCCTTAGCAAGTTCAGCGGGAGGGCCATGATAAAAGACAGGGCCCTATCGGAATATGTGCCCCTGACCCACTCGCCGGACGCGCTCGTGGAGATGGGAAAAATCGAACGAGACTCCAAGCTGCCATCGGGCTCCCTGATCTCAACTCGCTGGATAAAGCCCGTGCACAGAAGAACGGCGGGCCAAAAATCCGCCCACATCATGGTGAAATTCAGTAGCACAGAGGCCGCAAACCAAAGCATAAGGGACGGACTAATCATAGCAGGAAAGAGGACTGGCCAGGAGAATGAATAGAGAGCCACGCCGCTGCCTAAAGTGTCAGGCATACAACGCGCGGCACATCGCCACAGAATGCAATAGCCACGAAACATGCGGGACCTGCGGGGACGAACACAGAACCGCTGATTGCCAAGAGAGCAACCCGAAGAGATACAAATGCGCCAACTGCAACGTGCAGGGACACGGTTCATGGGACAGAACATGCCCAACATTCAGAGCAGCGTGTGCGGCGGCGGAAATGAGCGACCCGGAACATACCTACAGATTTTTCCCAGACGAGCACCTGTGGACATGGGAGCAACAGAGAGAGACGGAAGAGGCAGTCGACGCAGGAGAAGTACTGAAAAGAGCCAGCGCCCACGAAGACAGAAGGGCAAGAGCAGCAGAGGAAGAGGCGAACAGGGGGAGACAGATGAACGGCGTAAATGAAAGCAGGCGCCAGAGGGAACAAGAGGGATCAGGATACAGAACTAGGATGGAGGGCACAGCGAGCACCAGAGGAGAAGGACGAAGGGCAAACCCGAGAATCAGACACAGAGACCAAGGCTGGCATGAACGTCAGCCAGGAGAGGGTAGGCAGAGCCGACTGGACGATTACGGGATAGGGAGCAGCCGCGAACGGCCCCAGATAGGACAGCGAACTGAGGGTGACAACAGCGTGATCCAAGGATGAACGAGACAAACCAACAGCTAAAAAACTTAAGGATCAGGACATTCTCGCAGTCCAAGAACCATACATTGACTTCTTGGGAAACTCTAGAGCCACACCAAATTGGTATTCAGTCTATCCAAAAACACACTACCAGGACAAAGAAAAGAGGACGAGATCGATGATCCTAGTGAGCAAGAGAATAGCCACGAGCGCGTGGGGGGCTGAGGATGCAGGATCGCTGGATGTCACGGCAATAAAACTCAAAACATGCATGGGTAACGTACTAATCCTAAACATATACGCTGACTGCGCACAGTCTGATAGTATAAGATGTAGAGGACAGGAATTATAGGCAGTAGGAATGGACTTCTTGCTCAAAAGAATAGACTAGAAATTAATTCACTCTCTCAGTGAATTTAGTTGTCACTATAAGTATATTATACACTACCTAGAAATTAATTCACTACAGAGGATTTCTAGGTCAATAAATCGAAAGAATGCTAGACTAATTTACTTGCCTCTCTCAGTGAATTTAGTTGTCACTGAGAGAGGGGGAAACTGTTTCACTGCGCATGTACTACTACCCGGCCCTTTAGCGCCCAAGAGCTCGCGCGTCGAAGTCATTTCAGACTCCGCTGGGTGCAGCCGCTTGTGAAAGTAGGAATAACAAAATGAAATAGAGAGACAGGGAGTGAGTGGAAAATTTCGAAAATAACCTGAGAAATGGATGCATAATACAAGAACAAAATGAGAAGAAATTGAGAAAGCACACAACAAATTGGATATACTATGCTTGATTTTGGTGCAGGAGCATAAATGCACCCAACACGCCCCCTCAAGCTTAATATATTCCGATTTGCTCGTTGAGGATCTTCACTCTAGGACTAGGAAGTCCTTTGGTGAGGATATCTGCCAACATTTGTTCGGTTGGCAAATAAACGAGCTTGGCTTGTTGATTTTTGATTATATCTCGAAGGAAATATAATCTGATGTCGAAATGTTTGGTTCTCGTGTGTTGTTGAGTGCCATACGTGATGGCAATGGCTGATTGATTGTCTGAATAAATTTTGATGGGTCTGTTCAGTGGTTGGAATATTTCAGAAATAAAATGGCGCATCCAGAGAGCCTCTTTGCCCGCATGGGTCAGGGCGACGAATTCGGCTTCAGTTGATGAGAGGGCTACTATCGACTGTTTCTGGCAACTCCATGAAACAGTGCCTCCATCAATCTGAAATAAGTATGCCGAATACAAACGCCTATGACTCTGTGAACCCCAATCCGCATCTGAATACCCCATCAAGCCGTCTCGATTTCTTCCAAGTGTGAGCTTGTAATGCTTCGTGCCTTTCAAATATTTGAAGACACGTTTGACTGCATTCCAATGTGTGCCACCTGGATTTTCGAGGAATTGCGAAAGCAATGACACCGCAAATGCAATGTCAGGTCGAGTGGCTACAGCTGCCCACATCAGTGATCCTATAGCTTGCCTGTACGGAAACTTCGACATGGCTTTCTTGCCTCTCTCTGTAGAAGGACATTGGTCTTTAGATAATTTTACGGCTGGATCAAGAGGCGTAGCGTAAGTCTTTGCATCTTCGAGATTGAATTTTTTGATGATCTTCTCGATGTATGCAGGTTGTGAAATTGCAATAGTTTTCTTCTGCCAGTCTCTTTCGATTTTGAGATTCAATAGCCAATGAATCTCGCCTAGATCTTTCATACTGAAGACCTGAGCAAGATCTCGTTTGACTTCGTCCAGGATTGACTGATTCTCAGCTGTGATGGTGAGATCATCCACAGCTGTTGCAATGATCATATGCCCTTTTCCGCCACGTCTATAAAATACAGCCCCATCTGTGGCTGACGTAGTGAATCCTAATTGTGGAATTCACCACTTAGACGTTTGTACCATTCCCTTCCAGATTGTTTGAGGCCATAGAGTGCTTTCTTCAAAAGTAGCACTTCGTCTTTGTCTCCAGACTCATATCCATACGGCTGCTTCATGTAAATAGGTTCAGGTAGTGTAGCATTGAGGTATGCATAGTCCACGTCCATTTGATGGATAGGCCAGTCATTCCTAGCAGCAATGGCGCATATGATCCGTAGGGAGGATAACCGAGCAACAGGTGAGTATGTTTCATCATAGTCGACTCCAAACTTCTGTGTGAAGCCTTGGGCGACCATTCTCGATTTAGGCATTATTGGTTTCCCTTCTGGGTTACGCTTCCAAAGGTAGACCCATTTATTACCGACAATATTGGCTCCAGGAGGTGGTTTGGCTCGTTCCCACACTCCCTTGTCGATTAGGGCCTCATACTCTTTGTCCATTGATTTCTTCCATATAGGATTATTCAGAGCTTCGTCTGCATTGATAGGTTCAATTTGACTCAAATCCGGCGCCTTGTTATTGTTTTGACCGTCGGTTAGAAACGCACTGATGGCACACTCATAGCTACTGATGCCATCAATCTCGGAGGATAATTCTTGGTCGAATAAAACTTCTTTATGGTCCTCAACGTCCTCGTAAGCTAGCGTAGTCATATGTGCGCCAGCTTGTCTCTGGGTTTGAGATCTTGTTACGGGACCTGATGGGGCCGGCTGCACTTGTTGTTGACGGATCCTTTCGCTTCTCCTTATCGGTTCAGCTTCTCTAGGTCTGTCATCAACTCCCTGAATAGGTTGCAGCTTTTCAAGATATTCCTCTGGTGCATTTTCATCAATTTCTTCGATCTTTGCCTCTTCGCTGACTAAGCGACCGGGCACAGGCACTGATGCCGGAATGGCCTTCTTCTCTTCTCTAGACGTAGGTAGCTTGGATTCCTCAATAGAAATGATTGGGACCTTTCCCTTCTTCATCTCTGAATCAAATACAACATTCCGCTCGACAGAGCTGGACACAATAGGAAAGGTATTGTCAGCATGCGTGCCGGAGGACCTAGTTAAAATGGCCGAGAAGCATCACCTGCTACCAGACAACCATTTTGGATGCAGGCCCGGACAACCGACGACTGACGCAATCCACTATGTGGTTGGCGAAGCGAAGGATGCGTGGAGGAAGGGCAAAGTGCTAGGGGTACTATACCTTCCCGAGCATCATCCTACACAGGCTGACCCACAATATGCGCAGAAGGGGGGTACCGAGGGAATACACAGAATGGATAGACAGGAAAGTCCGAGGCAGACTCACCACGGTGTGCTTCGACGATTACGCCTCAGCAACCAGACCAATAGAAAGGGGCATGGACCAGGGATTCCCCCTATCCGCGATTGCATATCAATTCTACAATGGAGACCTGATAGACATCGCGAGAAAGGACAAAGGGGAAGGCAGCGTAGGCTTTGTTGACGACATGACCTTCATCACAGAAGGAGCGGACCTGAAGGACGCCTTCGCCAAATTGTCAGACATAATGACCAGAACAGACAGGGCATACAGCTGGGCCGAGAAGTATCAATGCCAATTCGCAATAGAAAAATTCAGATTAATGGGACTCACCAGACGCAGAGAAAGAGACCCACAAAAACCGCACAAGACGAGACCAGTAGAGAGGCCGTCAATAACGTTAGGCAGGCACGTGATAAAGCCGACGACAACGCACAAGCTCCTAGGGGTAATAGTGGATCAGGAACTCAGGTTCAAAGATCATACGAACTACGCACTAAAGAAGGGAGAGGCCTATATAAGCCAATACAGGAGACTTGCGAAGCCAACAGGGGGCGTTGCAGCTAAGCACATGAGAGCGTACTACTTAGCGGTCGCAGTACCGAAAATGCTATACGCGGCTGACCTGTTTCTCATACCAGCGACTAAGAAGCACAAGGGACCAAAGGACACATCAACAAATTGGCGCGAATACAGCGCCAAGCGGCGCTGGACATAACAGGAGCCCTCAGATCCACAGCCACCGACACACTGGATGCGCACGCGAACTTACTCCCCTTTCCGCTACTAGTAGCCAAGCATGTACACAGAGCCGCGGTGAGACTAGCATGCCTGCCTCTAGACCACCCACTCGCGAAGGAGGTCAGCAGGGCGGCGAAGAGGTATGTGAAACATCACCGGTCGCCGCTACACGAAATCATGCACATCTTCAACCTCGTCCCGGACAAAATGGAGAAAATACACACTGTCATACACCGGCCCAAGTGGACCCCAGCATTCGGCGCACGGATACCACAGACTAAGGAGAGCGCGATAGCAGAGCACGACACAGAGAGAGCAGAGGTAATAGTATACTCTGATGGATCAAGTATAGAGGGCGGCGTAGGGGCAGCAGCAGTCTTATACAAGAACAGAGTGGAGATAAGATCCGCAAGGCTATACATGGGGCCAGACACCGAACACACAGTATTCGAGGCAGAGCTAGCCGGAACGGCCATAGGACTGAAGATGATGACACAGGAAAGGTGCGAGAGGTACACAATGGTCATAGACAACCAAGCAGCGATCCAAACGACTAGAAGAGAGAGAGCAATCCCCGGGCAGTATCTAGTTAATGCGCTACACACGCAGGTCCAAAAGGTCGTCTGGCGGCAGAAAGGAGCGAAGGTTGTCATGAGATGGGTACCGGGACACAAAGGGGTGGAAGGGAATGAGAGGGCGGATGAGGAAGTGAAGAAGGCGGCGAAGGGAACAAACAGCAGGGATCGAGACATACCGATCGAGTGCAGGGGAACGCTCCCGATAAGCAGAGCCACCGAGATCCAAAGACACAACACCGAGTTGAAGCTAGAGGCACGAAGGACGTTTGCTAAGTCACCCAGAGCCCACTTTGCGCATGAGATTGACCCCACGATGCCGTCTGCAGCGTTTGCAAAGATTACCAAAAACATGCCGCGCAAACATGCGAGCCTGCTCGTACAACTCAGAACGGGACATATCGCTCTGAATGGACACCTCCACAAAATAGGCAAGAAGGACTCCCCTACCTGTCCAGCATGCAGGAACGCGAACGAGACCGTCCACCACTACTTATTCCGATGCCCCGCATACCACGAACAGAGGAAAGCGCTGAGGAAAAAACTTGGGCGAGGGGCGGACTCGGTCAGAACTCTACTGGGGGGACATAAAGCCTTGGGGCACTTGTTCAGGTACATACATGACACGGGACGATTCAAGGAGCAGTACGGGAACACTTTGCTCCCAGCGAACGAGACGAGAGGTCAAGGGGAGTGAGCAAGGGAAAGGAAGGGACATGAAGAGCGCGAGAGAACACACACCTCACCCACACAGGCACGGACACGCTCGGGGCCCTGCCCAACGAGCACAAGCGGAGAAGGAGGTCTAAAGGCGAGAAGGAACACGAGCGAAGGAACTTGTATACACTGTCTTACATAGGGTGATGCCCCAAAAGACGTTAAATTGGATAAAAATAAAAATAAAAATAAAATAAAATAAAAATAAAATATAAAATAAAATAAAATAAAAATAAAAATAAAAATAAAATAAAAATAAAATAAAAATAAAAATAAAATAAAAATAAAAATAAAATAAAAATAAAAATAAAAATAAAGTTCCCACTTGTGGCAACCAAGGGCTGAAACTTCTGCAGCGACCCGACCTAATAGAACAAATCTTGATCAAATTCGACTATATTGATAATTTCAACAAGGATAAGAAAGAGCTCCCAGAGGTACCAGCTGAAGATTTGGAAAACATAGAGGAATTGCTGGAGAATGCTGTCAATATGGAGGTGGAGAAGTTGAGTCTCGTGCGCAAGCGGTAAGTACAACCTTGTGGGTTTATGTGAAACCATGCTTGTTACTGACTGTGCTTGCACCTTTCAGACAACAAGGACCATGCTGACAAGATGCTTGGTCAACCGCGTAAGTTCCGCGCACATGATTCACGTTTTCTTGTTGCTGATCTTTGTTTTCTTGGTGGGCAAGGCGCGTGGATCAGATGAGTCAATGAGTCGTTGAAGGTTGGAGCTGGCTGAGGATGACGGTTGTTGTGTTGGACCGTGTGGTGAACTGTAGGCGTCTGTAAGATTGGTGCATCATTGATGCGCGAGCACATGGTCGATATTGCTTCTGTATCTACCCTGAGATACAGAACCCAGGCACACTACTGTATCAAAGAACCAGGCACCCCCACAAAGAACCCACGATGCCAAGCCAACCACATGGATCACGGGATCGGGTCGGCAACGGCCGGCGGGTACAATCGTGCCGCATGGTCACATGTAAATTACAGACAACCTGGCTGACGCCCAGGTTCCCGGTGCTTGGACTGCATCAAAGCGTTCGTATGTGAAAAACTGAAAAGCGGCGCTTGTAGACGTGTGTGGGTCCAGACCCTCACCCTACGAATGAAATAGTGTACTCAGCCGGGCGAGGACAGGTACTATTTTCTCCCATCATTGACAGGAAAGTGGCGCAAAGTATCTTGTTCTCACAAGTTCTACACATACCTGGGCTACAGAACAACCTACTCGCGGTCCTCCACCTTACCACACACCATAACTTCACCGTCTGCATTGTGAACAGCTGCATATCATTCATCCAGGATAACAAACTGCGCTTCTGTGCCACAGTACGGAACGGGACGTGCTTCTTAACTGGGAACACAATCCCAAACAAGAACTGGCTCTTACCACCTCTTCACCCATTGTAGACCGACCATTACTGCACAAGCGACTAGCACACATCGGACAGGCACGGCTGGAGAAGCTTTTAGAGAGTGGCATGGTTGACGGAATACACTTAAATTCAGATGTGACCATTCCCCATATCTGTGAACCGTGTATTGCTGCGAAGCAACACCGCAACCCATTTCCAAAGAGGAGTGATAGTCGAGCATCCAACCCGCTCGATCTCGTTGTCTCAGACGTACACGGGCCTCTCCCAGTCTGCACACCATCAGGATACCGATACTGGATCACTTTCACGGACGATTGCACAAGGTACAGGACTGTTTATCTCCTGAAGGCAAAGGATGAGGCATTCGATGCCTACCGAGCCTTCGAAGCACTAGCGGAAAACCAGTTAAACTTGAGAGTGAAGCATTTCAGAGATGAAAAAGGCGGGGAATATATAGGTCATAAGTGGGACCAGCATTTCCAGCACTGAGGTATACTTCACAAACGTACTACAAAGGGCACACCACAGCAGAATGGGATCTCAGAATGGACGAATCGAACCCTCATTGAAGGAATGGTCGCACTACAGCAAGCCCATCTACCAGGGTCGATGTGGGGAGAAGCCCTGAAAATATTGGTTCGGATCATCAACGCCACTCCAACCTCCACACTTGTAGACAAAACCCCATATGAGACCTGGTTTGGCTACAAACCAAACCTCGGGATGCTACGTACTTTTGGATGCACTGCCTATGTCCATGTGCAAAAGGATGAGAGAACAGGACTGCAACCCAGTCTCACAAATGCATTTACCTTGGTTTTGAGGGGGTTATAAGGGTTGGCGCTGCTTGGACCCTATCACAAAATGTATCCTCATATCTCGAGATGTCATCTTTGATGAATCCGAATTCCCAGGCCTCACCACGACTAGAAATGCCATTGAATCATCTCTACCACCCACTTTACTTCCCGACCAGATTGCAGCTCCACCAGAAAGACAGCCAGACCAAGATGCTGAACTCCCTGTGAATCCTGGCCCACAGGCTGAACCCGACCCGCCAGCCGCTCCAAATCCTCCTCCAGCCATGCCTGACCCACCAGCTGACCCTGACCCTCCAGCTGACCCTGTCCCACCAGCCGACCCTGTCCCACCAGCCGACCCTGTCCCACCACCCCGCCGCTCCAGTAGGACAACCGCCCGCATCGATTACCGTCACCTCCACGACCACTTCCTCCGACCTCGACCCCCTCCCGATCATTATGAGCCACGCCCTGAGGGGGGTGCAGCAGCCAATGCTTCAGTCATTCAGGCCCTAGAATTCATCTATGATGGATCAGACACCACTGATACAAACATGATTTCACCGTGCGTTATCAGAGCGGCACTGAATGCGACAATAAAAGATGACCGCATACCTAAAACATTCGCCGAAGCAATGCGACGCTCCGATGCACCAATGTGGAAGAACTCAACAGATGCAGAAATCCAAGCCCTCCTGGACAATGGGATGTGGGAACTGGTAAAACTACCGCCTGGAGAGAAAGCCATTGGCTCTCGGTGGGTCTTCCGAATCAAGCTCCATTCAGATGGCTCTCTAGATAAATACAAGAGCCGTCTGGTAGCAAAGGGATATACTCAACGACCAGGGATTGACTACGACGAAGTCTTCGCTCCTACCACACGATGGGCAGCCCTGCGCACAATATTAGCTCAGGGAGCACTTCAGGGAGCACACATTGAATCTGTAGACATACCGAAGGCTTACCTGAATGGAGTACTTGACGATGACGCAAAAATATATATGCAGCAACCGGAGGGCTATCATCAAGGGGGATCAGACTGGGTATGCAGACTGAAGAGAGTACTGTACAGACTAAAGCAGAGTGAAAGATTGTGGTACGAACGACTTGGGACTGCGTTGGAGAGCATGGGATTCAAGCGGCTCCAATCTGCGCCAAGCGTCTATATCTGGATGAGCGATGCCACCAAGGTCATCATACCCGTTTTCGTCGATGATTTAACCCTAGTATCGGACTCGAAGCCGGAACTGGACCAGGTCAAAAGCAAGCTAAGTGAAATCTTTAAATTGAAGGATCTGGGCCCGACAACATTGCTACTAGGCGTAGAAGTGGAGTATGATCGCGCACAGAAAACACTAAGGCTCTCACAAAAGCAGTATATTCAAGAACTCCTTGATCGGTTCCAGATGTCAGATTGCCGACCCGTATTCACGCCTATGGCCCAGGTCCGAATTTGAGCTCTGCCATGGGACCATAAACACCGGAAGAGATGGAGGAAATGAAGCATGTGCCCTACCTAAACGCGGTTGGAGCGCTGAATTACTTAGCTATCGCAACCTGTCCGGATATTGCTTACGCTGTCGGATGCCTCGCATGATTGAACTCAAACCCAGGCCCGAGGCACTGGACAGCAGTAACACATCTCTTGCGCTACCTACAACGGACAATCGACCTAGCACTCACGTATGCACCCGATCTATCAGCCAGGTCATTCCAAACATGGACTGACGCTGACCATGGAGGAAACCCAGACAACGGTCGGTCGACCTCCGGATTCCTCACAAAGATTGGAACCGGAGCCATTAGCTGGGCCAGCAAATTGCAGAATATCATTACCTTTTCCACAACCGAGGCTGAATTCGTTGCATCGGTCCTAGCAGGAACCGAGATCGTCTGGTTATGGAGCCTATTAGATGAGCTTAACGCAAAAGTCGAAGGACCGTCTCACTTATTCATTGACAACCAGTCTGCTCTCTCTGTTGCCAAAATCCCGAACATCATGGACGCATGAAACACCTGGATATCCGGTACTTCTGGCTGCGAGAGAAATTCGCTCATAAAGTCATTCAGATCAGCTACGTACTCACGAATAATATGCCAGCGGATCTGCTGACCAAAGTGCTGCCTCGCGAGTCAGTAGAACGGCATAGACTGTTACAATTCCAACACCATCCATATTCCAACACCATCCATATTCCCATTCCGCCTCTCAAAAACCCCATGTCATAACCCGTGCCACTAATCATCAGCCTACCCCCTCGAACGCACACACGTCCACTCACTACACCACAACATCCCACCGGTCCACGAGTGCACAGACAACCCAGCCATCAGCGGATCAGTCCCTGAACCCCGAAGCCGAGATGCCTCCACGGATGAGTACGACGATAATTCCATCACACGCTCCCCTTCGAATAGATACATTCCGATTCTGATATTTCTTGATCACACGCTTCGCATCCCTCTCCCCCCACACATGAAGGTGGTGGAGGAACTGCGGAAAGGGCACTCACGGTCTGTACGGGCAGTGGAGGGGTCAGAACCTGATGGGTTGCTCCACTTCAGAGGCAATGTCTATGTTCCAGGTGGCCCGGACCTCTGCCACCACAACATGTCCCAACACCATAACACCCGGGTCGCTGGGCATGCTGGCAGGTGGAAGATGCTAGAGTTAGTGGCTCGGAACTACTGGTGGCCTCAGATGGCCTGCTACATTGGACAGTACGTGAAGATGTGCAACCTTTGTCTCCGGACCAAAGCACAGCGACATCCGCCTGTCAGAGAGCTCGTTCCACTCCCGATTCCAGAATCCCGCTGGGACACCATCAGTGTCAACTTCATCATTGAACTCCCAGAGTCTCATGGCTACGATGCAATTATGGATGTCGTGGACTCGGTAAGCAAGGTGTCCCACTTCATTCCGACGCACATGACGATCACATCCCTTGGAGCGGCCTGCCTGTTCCTTGCGCATGTCTGTAAGTTGCATGAGCTCCTGAAGCAAGTCCTTTCCGACTGAGGTCCACAGTTTGTCGCGGAACTGACTCGGGAGCTCTACCGCCTGCTCGGCATGATGCTGGCTGCCACCACAGCATACCATCCACAGGGTGACGGACAGACGGAACAGGTCAAT
>WHVA01000370.1:0-116698 GCA_015179125.1 Gautieria morchelliformis | reverse complement strand
AAATGCAAAAACTCAAAAGTTTGTCTTACTTGGATTTCATACATCTGTGCCCTAGCTATGATCAACATATGTTCATGTACAAAATCTCAAGGCAATCCGAGCAGAAGCTAGTGAGAAATCCTTGTTCGAGTTTTGCGCGCTAAAATGGAGTCAAATTTGACGCGCGCCTTACGTACTGCAAACAGGTGTAATACAATACCTAGAATCAAATGTACGACATGATTTTCAGTCAACATGTTATGAAAATACAAAGAATACTACTCGCCTCTCTCAGTGAATTTATTGTCACTGAGAGAGGAGCACTATCCTGTCTCAGAAGGCATATAAGTGCACCCGGCCCTTTAGCGCCCAAGGGCTCGCGCGTCGAAGTCATTTCAAACTCCGCTGGGTGCAGCCGCCTGTGAAAATAGAAATAACAGAATGAAATGGAGAGGTAGAGAGTGACTATAAATTTTCGAAAATAAGCAGAGAAGTGGATGCATGGTACAAGAACAATGTGAGAAACAATTGGAAACGCCACACAATAAATTGAACATATTATGCTTGATTTTAGTGCAGGAGCATGCACCCAACAGATCTTGTGGATGGAGGGGTGGGAGTGGGCTGCAGCTGCCTCAAGCATGGTAACCACCTTGCTCACAGACAATAGGTGGGTCTCCTGTGTACGCTCAACTGCCCAATAAGGCAACCTGTCCTGGTTCCAAGGACGGGTTTGCATGTTTGCATGGCCGCCAAACGGTATTCAGCTCATCAGTCGCACGCTGATGGTGATTTGGAAGTGGGACTCAGGTAAGATTGAAATTAGTAGTTTGGGTTCACTATGAAGGTGCTCAAGCACGAGACAGACTTCATTCTTCTGCTTCTGTGTATTTACACTCTATCTCTCCCACATCCACGCCAACACAACGCTTACTGAGCTACTGTACCTGGAAGGAATAAATGGGCACGGAGAAGAGAGCGTGAAGGGAGTGACGAGGAGATGATGGGAGAAGAAATGAAGGGTGAGTGACTTGGCACAGGCTGTAGTGTAGTCTGTAAATAATCGCTACCGTCGTTGTAATTGGAAGAACCAAGTGTGAGTATGTTCTCAATGCTGAAAAGATACTATGCGAAGGGGAATATCTGTGCACAAACCGTGCGCCACGGTTCGTGCTACATGTACTCGGACCTCAGACTACGCACCATGCCCGCCCGCCGCTCCATCTGCGGGTGCAGCGCTCCTTCATATGCTCAGCGCGGGCATGACCCATGCGGGCACACGCATGAAAGGGTTCATGGTCGGCCGGGGCGCCGCGCTGTCCCATGCACAGCGTCAGCGCTTCCGCAGCACGTTCATCATGATCGGCGGCTGTGTGAGCGCCGCGATCACAAGGGAGAATGGCCCTGTGCATCGCGGCGCGAAGCGCCCCGTGCCCAGCACGCCGGCGGACACGGAGACAGAGCGGGCGGTGGACAGGGGGGATGATGTGAGTGGTTTGACCTTGGTCGCAGATCGCGGGCGTGGACTGAGGGAGGGATGGTGGTGGAGAGGTCGAAGGAGGAGCCGGAGGCGAGGGTTGGCGGTGTGGGGGCGCAGAGGGAAAAGACGGCTGGGGTGGGTGTGGGGGGGGGCGCCTGCATGAAACTGGGCCGCGTCAGCACGAGTGCATAAAGAATCGAGGTTAAAAACGAGGACTTTAAATGCATGATGTGGGACATCGGACACACAACACGCACCCGATGCAGCTTGTGGACGTGGGGTACATGTTCGCGGCTTCGTCCTTGGGGCCGTGAGAGGACGTGGCTGGCCGCTTGAGCACGGGGAGATGGAGTGCTGCACACGCGGGGGTCTGGCATGGAAGGTCTAGGTCTGTCCACGTGGGTTATGCCCCTTCCGCCGGACCCCGCTTCATGGCTCCAGGGCCGACGCCGGAGGCATGTGCATGTGGGATGCTGATGGTGTACTTGTGCGTGACGAGAATTGCCGCCATGCGCAGCTCGTTCCGTACAAGTTCAATCATCTGCTCGGCTTCGCCCATCCTAAAGCACGCCGCCACCACGCACATGGGGAAGCGCACGAGCGGGGCTGACGCACGCGTGCGTGTAGAGCGCCTTTGCGAGCCTCGTGAGGGTGAGGAGGAAGGGGTCCCCCTCATGGAGCGTCGTGGCCGCGGGGTTTGCCAGCAGGGGCGATGGTTCCTGAGAGCATGCTTTGGCCTGCTCGAAGACGGTGGTGGTGATGGGGTTGAGGAGAAGAGCAACTCTGGGTCATCATCGTGCAGAATGGGGGTACCCGCCCCGCGTGCGTCTGCTCCGCCATCTCCGGCGCAGGGGACACGGCTGGCATGCACGCGAGGGGGTTGGACACGAGGAGAGGCGGGCCCCATGGGGCGTGCGCAATCGTGGGGCACGCCGCGGGTGTCGCCTTGAGGTGGAACAGCGCGGTCGAGTGCGACGTCCCTGACATCATGTTCAGTGCCTCTGCTGCGCTTGACGCGTGCGCCAGGTCACATGCGTTCTTGAAGCTTGACGTAGTGCTGCTCCCAGCTGTGACTCCACTAATGGAAACTATCAGTCTGGTGGGACATAGCGCCTGTTGGAGTCGTGGGACCTCGTTCAGAAATTATGTGCGGCAGTTGTCAGGTCATGGCCCTTTGCGACATGGAAAATATGGACGAAATTGAGCTGTGCATCCTCTTCTTGCTGCCAGAATGCCTTGTGAGACAGATCTGTATAAATTCCTAAATTTCAGGCGCCGGACGCCGCCGGTTACCCGGGTCTGCACTCTGCAGTTTGTTGACAATGTCACGTGAGATCATGTAGTGTCTGTGCCCACAGGATCGCTATCCCAGTGTCCAATAGCTCTCTCTTTGACACCAAAAAAAAAAAAAAGGGAGAAAACAAAAGCATCCGCCGATTAACCTAATCTCCTCTGAAGAATCGAATGGTCCAGTGTTGCCTTCCATCCATGTACTGTATATCTTTCGCCTAAGAACAGCGACTGGGAATTGAAGTCCGTTCCTCAACATGTGGCCTGTGATGAACACCTTCCCTGTTTATCTAGCTTGTCTAGCATTTCGGCTGATGAGGATGAAGCCGACCTCGAGCTCTTGCAGATAAAGCACTTTACCTTCACTCAGTATGACTAGTGGAGGATGACAACGGGCTGGCACCGCACACGCTCTACACCCCCTACATCTACTTGACACCTCCCTCGCTTCAGCGGACACATTCCGGTCCATTTCTTGTGGCAAAGGAGCTTTCGACGCCGTCACGGTGCAATCAAGGATCTTCATGCAGGGACTGCTCTCCCTCTTCTCCTCGCACGCCACGGGAATGTCGTCTAGCATCGAGCAGCAGGGCCGTGCGCGCTGGCAGGGCGGATGCACGGCACAGGCATGGGAAACGCTGCCAGTTTACTTACAAAGCAAGCACTGTCCCGCAGAAACCAGAGAGTAATTAAGATGTCAGCAAAAAACCACTGACTTTGGAGAATGGTGGGAGCATAGTATGGAGCCTTGTGGTTTTTGCAGGGCAGCTTTGTAGATCCAGACTTTACAGTAATTAGACGCGGCGTACCACAGGAAAGTAATCGCGGGCGCGGCCTTAATGTGGCCAGTTGCACCCGCCACAATACATCCGGCAGCCAAGCTGACAAGAATACTGATATTTTTCAAGAAGGGAGACCCAAACAACTCATGAGACCTATGGCTGAAGAATCAGATGCCGATAAATTCAGGAGAGCCCCATGGCAGCAGCCGCGGTACAAGCGTGGTGGGACATCTGAAATAGTCCCCTTGTGGGGAACCATTGGCAGGTTAAGGGCACCCGAGGCACCGACGAGAGAGCTGGCCAGAAGGACTGTAACGTATACGCCCCGTAAGTAATATTGTTATTGGGTGGATGGAAGGTATTATATTCTACCTGTGATCGGCGGCACAGAGCGGTACCTGAGGTAGAAGGGTCAGCTTGTGCGTGGAGAGGAGCAAGAATTAAAACTGAAAATATAAAATGATGGAAGATGGTGAGAACAATCTAGAACAGAAGGGTCTCCACACTCCTCAAGTGCGCACACGAAAAGGTTGCGCCGTAAACTAGCAAGTCAGGACCGGAGCTATGTACACAGGTGCATAGAACCAACAGAAGCAGCTGAAGCAAGCAAAGAAGCACCCACAACTTCCGATCGACGACAGAAGCACAACAGGGGCAGCGGGTTACCAAGAGAATAGAAGACGCAAGGAAGTTACATAAGATGTAGCCAGGAACCCGAAGCCAAACGAACAGAGCTTGGGACACGTGGCTGTCATGCACAGGGCGGAATTCACCGGGACGCCATGTGCGGGTCACATGGGTCATGGGAGAAACCGTCGTCATGGGCAGATGCAGCAGAACCTCGAACACGCAGAGCAGACAGAACGACATTTGTGTATATAAATAGACCGATCGCGCCACATGTCACAGCAGTACCCGCTCGCGCACACTAGACCAAATCCCCTGCACCCGGGGCTAAATCCCAATACTCCATAAGTATCTGTTCCACTCCTGCACCTCGGCCTCGGTTCTCCTCGATACTCACATATACACCCTTCTCGCGCCTCAAACAAGCCTGCCATTGTACTTTCTCCCCGTGTCCAAGAGTGTGACGGCGAATGCGGGTGCCTGGCGCGCATGGGCCACACCTCCCAGAAACGTCACTGCTTCCCCACGCTCATTTCCCAAGAAGAGCCCCCGCTCGATCAACTCGCTCGTGTTGGACACGTGCCAGGAGGTGGCGCAGTTTATATCACCATCGTGATCGAAGTGATCGATCGACCGTGGATCAGATGTATTGATGATATACCCATTTAGGGTCGATTCGCCTCAAGCGCGCAGGCCGTCAATTTGGGAAGCAGAAGCACTCATCATGAGAAGCGCGCGCCTGCTCCGATCTTCGAATCCCTTGTTTCTATTCTCGGCACCCGGCAGCGCGCGGTGCCACACTTACCTTCGATTCGGTTGCAACTCATCACACGTGGCGCTATCACTGTTAGGTACGCACCGGTGAATTATGTAAGGGTCGGTACCTGAATCGTAGCGGCGGCGGCTGCCGCCTCAGTCCCCGACTCTCTCTGAGTTGAGTGTAAAACAGGGAGTTACAAATGGCCATTAACAATCTCTTTTTTGTTCGTAGCGCTTACAGTAATCTCTCTTTCGATGGTGAGAGATTTCTATTCTAGTGAACACCCTCATCAATAGCACTGATCCACGCCTTCTTTTATCCCAGAGATCACCTCGTTTTGCGTAAGCGATGTGGTGAAGATGCCTATATGTTGCACAGCGGATGCATCGGTAACGTCAAAGCGATTTAGAAGGTTGTCTGAGAAAAACCAGACCCCGTAAAAGGCATGCTTACCTGTTCAAGTTGCATCATTGACACATGTAAACCTCAAAGACTCGTCTTGATAGCTTATGTATTTAACGATGAGAAGAAAAGGAAAAATTTACCAAAAACAAATCATTATACGGCAACCTTACAGAATTAACGTCTGTCCTATGCGGAAAGTCTGTAGGAGGCTGACGCAATAGCGAAAAGATGCATGGACCATATGTAGCTTCAAAAAGACTACCTAGCAAATAGGACCGAGGTAAATTGACATCACATTTAACAGCCAGGGGGCAAAGAAGCGAAATCAAGCCAGTGATAGAACAATTCCCAAAATACTGACAGTGATCATAACAGAATCCGACGACAATAACTCACAAGTGCTCCCTTGGAAAATTAATGTAGGAACAACAAGGACGAACTTTACGCAAGCACGCGAGTAAGTCCTTCTTGATTGCCAAATCCAGAGACAGAATTCGATGATCGTTGTTAAAACTCATCCACGATGGATTACTATCGCAGCAAGTGTCGGCTTTAAATCATTTAAAAATTATAGTTTCATCATATAAACCAATGGTAACAGGGACAATACTGTCAGGTAGTGAACAGTGATGCGACAGTAGGAAGCGCGACTCACGTGCGCAGGAGAGGACATTTGGGAAAGGCGTGAAGGAAAACTAAGAAGGGATGGGAGGGCATTTTCACAGCAACCTATCGTTATCTATGTATAAAACTTACCCCTCTCCGTCGGAGAGACACGGGCATGGACCTCCAGTGATGGGCCAGCCAACAAATTTGAATGCCACAAGTGAAGGAATCAAACTCAGACCGTCACAGAGCTCTCATGGTGAAAAACAGCGGAAAAAGTGTCAAGGACGAACATGGGCGGAGATAGGTGGCCACTACTTCGCCAGGAAAGGAAAGGTAAAGTAAGGAAAGGAAGGAATAAAACACAGAAAACGGCGCGACAGGCCAGTTGGAAGTGAAGCGGCAAACCGGCAAAGATGGCCATAGGTTAAATGATGAAACGCATCCGGAAAGTCGGCAAGGGTCCACCTCCCCCCTAAGATGAGTCACAGGGCTCGGAGGGTAAACCAATAGGATAAGCCAACGAATGAAATGAAAGGGAATAGTTCCGTGCAAGGGGAGTGCCGCATATTTGCGTGTTGCAGGCCCTCCCTCTCCTTCGGAGAGAGTCGGGGACCTGTGCCTTGATCTGTGCGAGGTTGTAATGATAAGAACATTCATGGTGCTGACCTTCCATGGCAGAGACGTTGACAGAAACGCACCATACGGGCAGGCAGGACATAGACAGTACGACAGTACATCAGACATGCAACCCTCTCCTGACCGACGGTCCATCGCGCACAACGGTCTGCAGAGCGTTCACCCTGCATTACTTGAAGTGTTCAGCGCCTTGACCATGCGGACTCGCATCTGTAGCAGAACAATGTTGCTTACCACTTAACTGGTTGAGCCTGGCTATGGAGGCCTGAAGAATCACTGACACTCAGTGCCTCTTCCATGACTTTAGCGTGTCCGCATACCATTCCCGCCGAAGACAGCCCCCCACACTTGTCTCCAAATACACCCGCATCGCGTCGATGGTCAGTCTGTCATGCATGTCCGTTTGTGACCCAAAGTGTAACCAATCTCTGCTGTTAGAGTTGGTTCACTCTGCCTTCTTCGTCACGGTCATCGGGAGAATCTTCACGCGGTGCAGGAACATTCAACAAGAGACTGCGAGGCGGCACTGGATCACAGGTTAGTTTGGCTACGGCGGACGACAAGGCCTGTGGTTCTCCTTGTGAGCCTGCCATGTCATGGGTGAGACTTGCCTGTGCGGGTGCTGACCCCGATCCACTGCTTGACTCTGAGTCGTCCAGGGCGCTTTCGCCAACATGCGCATGCTGAAAGGCCACAGGTTGTTCGTTGACGGACAGATCCCCACCGGTGCTGGGTGTCAATATCGAGGCTCAACGCATGGCAGGGCGGTGTGTAGGAGGAAGGACGGGAAGAATGGTGGAGGCAGGGTGCGATACCGTGTTCAACTTGGTGGAGGATGACATTATGTATCGTGCGCGGAATTCGGGTAGAAAGGACATGGTAGGCGGAAGGAAAGCGGACTTGGTTTCAAGCGGGGGGATGGCGACGAGGAGGAAGGTGTGCTCTTTGTTGTCTGATCAGCTCTATCATGGTGCAATAACGGGCTTGTTTCTATGGGACGCGTGTCAATGCGTGTACCCCCTGATGTAACCGTAGTGGGGGCGGTATGGCTATTGAAAAAGTGGCGACCACGGAGGGAATATGCTGACACAGACGTGGGAAACAGCTGGCTCGGCGCCTCGATATGCGACGATGGCTTCAACGAGTATTCAGAAGTCGGTGACGTATCTTCCAACTCCACAAGCTGGGACAGGTGCAGCAGCCATGTCTGAGCAGCGTGGAATTGTCCAGCCTCCCTTGCCCGTGCAAACTCTTTAAACCCTGTTAAGAGTGTGAAATATAAGGACCTACATAGCTGCGCGTTAATCTCGCATACTCTTAGTCTGTCTCCATCGGAGACATGCGATTTTGCCAGGCATTCGAAAGCCGAGTGGTCAAAAAGAGGAATGTCTTCTACGCCAAGGGTTTGTTGATGGGGCACATAACCAGGATCACTCGTTGCTTTGGGGCGGAGGCATAGCTCTTGCAGCGTGTCCACACCGTATGGGTTGCTAATAAGAGAGACATAACATAGCACAGCGTACGTGGGTGACATCTATAAGCTCACACATCATCATATGGCAATTCAACGATTGGCTGCTTGTTCGCGACAAACGCGAGACTGCCATACGCAGTCCAGGACATGGCCACTCTTGGAATGGCGTCGAGTGGTCTGAAGCTTTCCAGGAGGTCGTGCTGTGCGAACGTGCCGGGGACGTGTTGCGCCCAGAGTTTATGCGAGCTGGCGAAGGCGATGTCTGCCTGGCAAGTCTGCACACGAACACAACTGAATATTTTCACCAAATTAGCACAGGAGCAAATACCTTCACTTGGCGATCCATCCCACTCGTTACGAGCCACCCCAAGCCTGTTTCTTTCATATTGAGTAACTCCCAGTCCATTGATGGTACGGACGATGAGTTCCCGAGCGTGATTTGTTCCAGGGGGAGTGCTCTATTGCGGAGGTCCCGTCCACAGTTCTAAGGATAAACACGACGTGGACTATATAGTATGACTGAATTCACCCACCGGTGAATATCACCGCCCTCCAGACCAGCACAGACAGTCATGGGATTTGAGGGAACGGGAGATAGCTAGAGCGCGGATCCCCGTGGGATGGTACACTTTCATAACGGAAGATGGCGGGCTCCGGAGGTCCTAGAGCGCGAAGCAGGTCACAATACTGAGAGTTTGGCAGAGGGTAAACGTTACCCATAAGCGGAGGTGCCCGTCCTGTGAGCCACTGGCAAAGAGGTAGGGCAAGAATGGAGAGATAGCTAGGTTATTGACTGCGCGTTTGTACTCCTTTATCCTCGTTTCTGGTTGTGTTAACGTGAGTATTCCTCCGGGTTACGGAGGAACCCACGCCCACGCACCATACTTGGACCCCGACTTGTTAACATCCCAATAAATAATCTCTCCGTTCCTCGCACTATTCACAATCTTGTTGTTGAACGCTTCGTGCGTGTCACGCTGCACGTGTCGCAAGCTGACGAAGAGCGAAACACTCACTTCAGCATGCCCACACGACATCAGTCGCAGCACTGGCAAGCTTCAGCCCGGAACCGGTCAACACGTTGGTCACAATTTCGATGCTCACACACCCTGAATTAGTGCATACTCTCGCATTCGTCGAGCTGCCGCTAGAAATCGGCCTAATATGGCGTGGAGATGGCGACTTCCGCGCGCGAATGGGGTCAGTTATGGGTAGAATTCGAAGTACTACATAGCGAGGTCATAGCAGCGGGTATGTCAAACACCATATATACACAGAATCACGACGTCGGAAATGAAAGAACGAACCTTCCCAGCGAGAACACATCGCGAGCCATCTTCAGATGTGGCAAATGTCCCTCCACCGACGGTGAAGGCGGGATGATATCGTACTGGTCTCGCGGGCCCTAATATTCGTGATACCTTTGGTCTGTATAGACCTTAGATCGCACGGCCCAGTAACTGCAAGGATCGATATACTTATGGTCGCCAAATTTACCGGCGTTTGCTGCCGCGGCGCTTTGCCGCCCGCAGACTATCACACGGTGCGGCCACGTGACCCCTCGCATTTACATGTTTTCTCACCGTGTAAATTCGGTGGAATAACTTGTTGGAATTCTAACAAGCTGGTTACGCGTTCGTTCCGCTTATATAACCAAAGGTTTGCGTGTACCATTGTCAAGCCCTTTTGTTCTCCCTTTTTTCCTTTGTTTCTACTTTCTTATTGTTCCAAGAACATATATAAGTCTTTACATTTCATGTATGTACCCATCAATTTGCCCCAACAAGCTCACAGAACAAACAATACAAATACATTCTCTTGCATTCTTACTCATGCGTCTCACTTATTCTAACACAAACGGATCTCCCGTTGCCGGATCACTGCAACTGTCACCAGACACAAATTGGTACCCCCTCACAGCCTCTGTCTTGGACACACTGGAATAGCTTGCGAGCTCACAGTCACTGCTGCAGCACACTGGAATTTTGTCACGGTCCCTACTCAGATAGTACACCGGAAATCTTATCAGATCATGCCTTCATTACCTTTTGACAAGCTCAACAAAGTCAAATATGATGACTGGAAAATTCAAATGGAAGCCCTCCTGGAGGAAAAAGGACTATTTGGCATTGTCTGTGGCCGAAATGTCATGCCAACCACTGCACCCAACTCCAGAGGCACCAGAACCTTCTTGGAGAAGCAACGCCTCGCTCGCTCCAAATTATCCTTGCAATAGAACCTTCGCAGCTTCACCACGTCAGAAATGAGGAGGACCCTTTTGTTATTTGGCAGAATCTCACCCAAATTCACTGCGTGAGTGGTTTGGGTGTCTTGCTCACCATGCATATGGATTTCCTCAAAATGTCCATGCCTTCAGAATCCACCATTGCTCAGTACGTAGCCAATACTCGTCATGCTGCTTATCGCTTGGAGGAATGTTATCAGGTGGAAAAATACAATGCTCCTTCCACCTCTTTTGATTCTCCTTCCGATCCTTCCACTAACCACCCCCATGTCAAGATTGGTTTTTAGGCGTTAATATCATGTATTAGTGAACACAGCGAATGCCTGAATGACTTGTGCGAATAGGTGTGCTGTTTGGTGAATAGGGTGAACCAATAAATGTTCAGAAGATAAGAGGGCTACCCGATCGGGGCTTTCCCTATCTACAGTTGTAGCGAAATAGCCTGTGGCACTTGACGATGTAACGTTGTGTGGGAACCGTTGCTAATGAAAAGCCTCGCGAAAAAAGGATTAAAACCGCTTTAAAACCCTGTTTTCCCAGCTGATAGTAGCTAATACACGTGGCTATCGTTGGGAGAACTCTATTCAAATATCCCTTAAATTTCCTCTTATTTTTCGCCATTTAACTTGGCTTCCCTGGCTCAAAAACTCCTTATTCTGTCAGGCAGAGTTATGAACCCATGCACGTCCACAACTCTGCCACAGCCGCTCAGTTTCAAACTCAGTTTAAAACTCCGACCGGAGTTTCCCATGAACCGTAAACTTGGAGTTGCAGGCACTCAAGCACCCACAACTCCGGTACCTTGGCTCACTCAAACTCAGCCACTGAGATTGAATGTGTCCTCTACTGCTTACACAAGCCTGTGCAATTCAAACCCAGCTGGCACATGACTTGCATGATAGCAACCATGGCTGTGCAAGGCTGCGTACAAAGTCACACAAAGATGTACAAAGCCAAAACTAGGGTGCAGGTTTGATAAAGCCTATTGGATGAATGGGTCCTCCAAACGCAACGCTACGACACCAAATAGGCCCCTTGATGTCATAGTGGCTGCGTAGGGCTGTGTAGGGCTGTGCAGGGCTGTGAAAGGCTGTGAAAGGCTGTGTAAGGCTGTGTAAGGCTGTGCAAACCAGGGAAGGTGATTGGCTATCTATTTCCAATTTCTTTGCACAAACACGCCACAATAGTTACGAGGGTGTGTTTCAGCAGTGCAAATATTTACTTATGACATCACTCGCCTAATAGATAGAAGAACCCCATTTTACGTAATCCTGTGTATTTTACAATATAAAAGGAGGCCATTCTGACCTCCTTGATCAATCAAGCAATCTACCCATCTTCTATCCTACACGTGACCTCGTGTGACTTGCATCTTACTAAGCTGCTAATCCCAGCTAGGGTTATTCACTTACTTTAGTGTCTAATACCTTGTTAAGTAGTTACTTTACTGCTTAGCCACTTGGACTAATCCTCCAGGTGTAATTCTACAGAGTGAGTCTGTCAATTGAAAGTCTTGCCATTCGCACTCCAATACCCGAGACGATCTAGTCAGTCGATTTTCCTGATTAGAGACTTTCACAAGTCGCTTTGTTCACAAAACTCGTCCCTCGTTTTATTGCTGTGCGCTGGTAGATTATCAGGGCAGTCCATTTATAAACTCGCCTGCTAAGTACATTCCTTTATATTTTGGAATACGCTTGGACCCAGATAGTGTCCTTGAACCTACATTCTTTTAGTTTATTGTTCAGTGCTGCTAAGAAACGTATTGCCTTCCATCCGTATTAACTTGGACTAGTTTTTACGCGGATTGCAACCAAGGTACAAATATTAAATTATTTCCGGAGTTGTGCTGCAGCATTGTTTAATATTCTTTGAGTCTCGTAAACGACATGTTCTGATAGATTGAAGTGTTAGCAATAACACCAAAGTCTTGAAGGGTTCCAAAACAAATGTGCAAGGTGTCACAGAAAGGTTGTTTAAGTAGCAACAATTCTTTCACCGGCAAAGGCACTCCTTTGGAGCCCTTAACCGACAGCACAGATAATAGTTCGAAGGCTAAGGCAACAAAGGTTAAGTATGAAAACTCACCAGTGATGCTTAAGTCTTCCTCTGGTCGAAGATAGAAATCTACAGGAGAGGGCTCAAGACGATAGTCACAGCGAGGTCAAGTTTTGCACAAGATGGATGTATGATAATTGAACTGGGGAATGTACATGCGAATGTAGACTAGTTATACCGAATGCTCATATGGTGCTAGCGAATAGGAAAGAGGCCATTGTGAGTCAGGGTTGGATAGGGGTGCGCAGTCAGGATACAGAAAAGATGAAACATGTATACAATAGAAACAAGGAGGAGTGCGAATGTGAAATGATGGGGAGAAAAGATGACAAAGGCACCTATGTACGAAAACACACCTTGAGACCTGCATATATGTTACCCTGCATGGACTCTTCGTCCACTGGGCTGATCCCACATGACTTATGGGTAGGACATCCTGCGAATGCATTCTGGTCACTCGTCTCATGAATGAAGAGGGTCGCCTTCATAACGCCATTTTGCATGCTACTTCCGACACACTCGATGTAGCTGCTGCCGTTATGCCTGGAGGATCCACCCAATGGAAAGGCAAACCATCAAAGTCCACCCACTCAAGGGACAGGTCTTTTGTTCTCCCTTTTTCCTTTGTTTCTACTTTCTTATTGTTCCAAGACCATATATAAGTCTTTACATTTCATGTATGTACCCATCCATTTGCCCCCAACAAGTTCACAGAACAAGTGATACAAATACATTCTCTTGCATTCTTACTCGTGCGTCTCACTTATTCTAACATAACTGCATACCTGAGGTATGTTTCACGGAGTCCAAACTAACACACAATGCCAAATCCACCTGTGCGTACATCAGATGCGCAAGGATGAGAAACGATGCCCCTTCCATGCCAACGTTTCGACATGGTCTGAGACTGTGGCAGACCATTGGTCTGCCATGGTAAATGTACAGGATGGTAAGTTGTCTTGCAGGTGATCGTCGCGCTCTAATACGTCCATCCAGGCTCATAGCCCTCATGCACATGCACATTAGTGAGGGGCGCCATACAGTGGTCTGTTGATGTGCACCGTAGTGAGAGGCGCGATACGTGCACATGTGTAAGAAGTTGGATTGAGCGGACCTCAAAAGACTAGCTTGATTCGCTGAGGACAGGCAACTACCAAGTTGTAGTTCAGGGTCAAGAAGCTCTATGTACATGTAACTAACTAGGATGTCTTATTTACACTGCAGGCATATAAAAGTTTTCTTGTCTGAAAAACTGTTGAAAAAACTGTAAAGATTTTCCAAATATTTTTAGTGTTTTTTATGTAAAAAAAACTATAATAAAATTTTGTGTTTTTATTAGAATTTCTTGAGCAAGAAAATTGTAAAAAAATTCAAGGTTTTTTTCAGGGTTTTTCATGTGTTTCTTGTGTTTTCGCAAAGAAACTTATAAAAAGACATAAAAAAACCCTGCAAAAAACTTTAAAGTTTTTTACAATTTTCTTGCTCAACAAATTCTGACAAAAACACAAAATTTTGTTAAAGTTTTTTTACATTAAAAACAGTAAAAAAAATAGGAATATCTTTACAGTTTTTTGAACAGTTTTTCGGACCAGAAAATTTTTATATGCCTCCAGTGTTAGTGTTGTATGAGAGCTGTTTCTCGGCAATAAATGGGTATCTGTTCGGGACCCAAGTTGAGTCTTGTACGGTACAACATGCACGTACTGAGAAGGGGGATATGGTCACCGTATGTAGAGGCGTATGCGTGTAAGGACGGTCGGTGGCAGAATTTACGGCCCACACAAAGGATGTCCTTTTCGAGCGACACGCAAAAATATTAGCAATCAGCCCCACCGAGAATCCACCCATACCCAGGGAGGTGGCACCTGGTGGGAGGCGTAGTCGATGTCTTGAGGCGTGGCGACGTTTCGATTAGGATCGCTCACAAGATGATGAGCGGGACATTCTATTTTTATAGAGATACAATGAGCCAGGGACGCGAATATCATAGCCTCTGTGCGTAACACAGCCATTGCGTCGCACCTGTCCAAGCTAAACCGTACGATGTGGTGGCCCCGGTGTCAGGATAACCACATGTAGACCGATGAAGTTAAGTTGACTCACCGAATATTTTTGCTAAATGTCTCACTGCTATATCACAGCACAGGTCCCCAAGCTAAGCCGTCCCGATGAAATGTGTACTACCATCCGGGCTATGCGTTCCTTCGGCTTCGGGGTTCTGGCTTCGGGTTCCTGGCTACTTCACTTCTTGCGCTTCTTCCTCCCGATCTTGGCAACCTGCCTGTTGCCAATTGGAGCTTGGCGCTGGATGCTTCCGTTGATTGCCTTTTCTGCCGCTTCCGTACTCCCGTGTGCCGGTTATAGCTCCGGTATCCACTTTCTGTACGGCCCTTTTGTCCATGAGCAGGGAGACATATATTCCATCAGGTGTCTACTCGGTAGTGTTCTCTCCAGACGGCAAGCGCAGACAATCCGGGTCACCAGGTGTGGGACCCAGAAATGCTTGTTCCTTATATCACCGAGCTTGAGTAGCCGATATATATATACTGAGCACTCGGCACCCTCCTTCCACACGCCGATCAGGGCAGCGATTGATGAGTTGGCGTGATGGATGATCGCCGCGTGATCATGATCACGTGGCGTAATTGCGTGCTGGTGGCTTGATCGTGATCGGTTGGCGCGTGCCTGATCGGGGTCCAGATGCGTCATGTCATCGTGGCTCCCGTGCGTAACTGGCGATTCTCAATGGCCGTCTATTTCTAGAGAATTTATCGACCCTAGAGTATGTCCTGAGACTCTCCGTCCACCTCCCACCGTTGTTCCCTCTTCCCACTTTCCGGCCCCTGGTAGTGTGCGTGTGCGTGCCTGAGCTGGTACCGTCTGCCTCGTGGCAATCCACCTTTCCTGGTGTTCCCTTGTTGTCGTTTCCTTCCTGTCTCTCTCTATGACGCTTACCGCTCTGCCTCCCATTCCATCACACAAGTCCTCTCCATATACGCACTACTCTCGTCTTCACCCACTCCTCCACCATACGACTACCGGTAGAACGTAAGGCCATCAGACCATCTGACTCAGAACGCCATGTGTCGGGTGTGTCATGGTGTGGCTTGGGTCCCGCGTTCCTTCAGGCGGGGCGTCCTCCCGTTGCATATTCGCGTCCCAATGCCATCTCGCGTTCTCGCCTAACAGCCTTGTCAGGTCGGGTGTGGCGTAGCAGGGCATTCGGGAGTGCGTCCTGTCCTGGCAACCTCGCACGTGTCGACGGCCAGCGGCGCAGTAGAAGCTCTCACCCACACTCTCCAATCCTTGCGTCCCGTCCTGGTATCCAGCTCGACTGCGTCAAAGGCTGCTGCACGTCCGCCTGTCTTTATGTCACCATGTTTGTGTAGGCCCTTGCAGTTGAGGGGAGTTAAATGGTGCCGATGAGTGTCTCCGGAGCCGAGGATGTGATGTTGAAGACGGTGGGAGAATGGAACGACACGGTGAGAGGACAACACGAGCCAATGAGGAGTGGGACGGCTCGATGGACGAGTGCCCACGCTCGCACCCGCATGGACTCTGAGACAAGCGAGAATGGCGGGTGGGGACGATCAGATGAGAGGACGACAGGATGGGGATGAGATGGAAGGATGTGAGAATCACCTGGGACGGTGAAACGGTAAGACAATGCCACGCGCGAACGATGAAGAACCGACGAAACCTCTTGAGTCAATGAGTACGATGGATGACACATCGACACTGCAGTGCGTCAAGGAGCCAATGAGTCGATCCTGAATCAATTCAGCCCACACTCAGCCTAACCCACCCGGCGTGAGTCTGAGGCATTCGGCCATAATCGGTTGAGCGTAAACAACTTGCGTTCGACACATACTTGGAGGGAAGCCCTCGGTGAGGCGGATACCTGATATTTGAAATGTTCAACTCTCCTCCATATTCTTGAGTTGACGTTCTGGTCAACAAGGATAACATTGACCCAAGGAAAGATGGGGAAAACCAGAAAGTCCCTCGATGCCTACGTCCAAGACAGAATCAGTCTTGACAGGCGGGACAATGCGATCTACCATGGAGTTACCGAAGCCAACAAACCAGCCCACTCTGTCGGCTGGACTCGTCGCTCCCGACCCTCCAACACGCATTCCCGCCGGTCCCGCCTCTTCCACCTCGCCTCATTCCCTCCTCTATCACGCGTCGAGCCCATCCTTCCGATGCCGACGCCGACACCCCTACCGCCTCTCCCATATTCCCCGTCCCCCGCCAGTCTAGCTGAGCAGATTGCCTTTATCAACCTCCACACCTCCTCGCGCGCTGTCCCCGCACCCCAACCTGCATACCCGCCAAGCCATCCGTTTTCCGCTCGAGGTAGGCTATTGGCAGTGTCCTACAAGTTCCCACCTCGAGCCGTTGCAGTAAATCGTGGTTAACCGTCAATAGCGGGGAGTCGGTTGCAAGTGAGACGTCCTGCGTCTCCCAAACATACGGGTGACGACGGTTACTCCCACGTGACCGATCGGGCGCTGGAGAGATGAATTGGCCGCACGGCGCCACGTGTCCCTAGCGTTGCTCCTTCGGCTTCGGTTCCTGGCTATGTACTCTTCTTGCGCTTCTTCCTCGCGATCGACAACTTGCTGCCGTCCCTGTGACGCTTCTGTACTCAGAGTTTGGCGCTGGATGCTTCCATTGATTGCGTTTTCTGCTGCTTCCTTCGTTCCGTGAGCCGGTGATACCTCCGGGCCCCGCTTGCTGTATGGCGCAACCCCTTTCGTGTGCGCATTCCGTGGAGGAGGAGTGTGGAGACGTTTATGTTCTATTATTTTCGCCGTCTGCCATTCTTTTTATTTTTATTTTTATTTTTATTTTAATTCTTGCCCCTCTCCACGCACACCAGATAGTCGCTGACACCTACTCAGGGGGATGACCAGAGGCCTTCTAGGCCGCGCCGCTCCGCGTACAGGTGGAGTTTGGCCAATAGCACGGCCGTGTCGCAACGTGTGCTGCATCGAACCGCCTTGGGAGATAGTACGAGCAGCACTGGGACGGGTGCCATCGCTGCATCAGCCATGTAAGATACAAGGGAGAGACCTGCGCTGCTGAAACTTAAGCTGCAGCGCATATGAGAAATTGGTGCTTTGGGTTTACTATCAAAGTGCTCAAGCACGAGACAGGCCTCGTTCTTCTGCTTCTGTGTATTTACACTCTATCTCACCCACATCCCCGCCAACACAACGCTTCTACTGTACCTGGAAGAAATAAGTGGGCAAGGAGAAGCGAGCGCAAAGGAAGCGACGAGGAGATGATGCGAGATGAAACGATGGATGAGTACTCAGCACAGGCTGTAATGTAGTGTATAAATAATCGCTACAGCCGTCATAATTGGTAAAACCAAGTGTTAGTATGTTCTGAATGCTGAAAAGAGTCTATGCGAAGGGGAACATCTGTGCACCAACCGTGCGGGCCGTCTCGTGCGGCCTGTATTCAGACTACGCACCACGGACAAGAACCGCCGCCATGCGCAGCTCGTTCCGCACAAGTTCAATCACCGGCTCTCCTTCGCCCATCCTACACGTGCCGCCACCACGCACACGAGGAAGCGCAGGAGCGGGGGGACGCACGCGTGCGTGTACAGCGCGTTTGCGAGCGTCGTGAGGGCGAGGAAGGGGTCTCCCTCATGTGGCGTCGTGGGCGATGGTTCCTGGGGGCGCACTTTGGCCTGCTCGAAAATGGTGTCGGCAGCAAGGGCGAGGAGAAGAGTCTCGTAGCGCCTTCCAGCCAATCTGCCGCAAATGCGCTTCATCCTCCACGATCTTCCGCGTCTGCTCCTCGCTCAGCCTGGTCGGGGAAGTAATGTTTGGCACGAGGCCGCTCGTGTGCACATTTCTCGTGTCATCCATATTCGATAGACCAAGCGCGGGTACTGTGGCAGACACAGCGCGGTGATGATGAGGAGATGGCCGGCGTGTGGACATCCCTTCGGCAACCCATGTGACCATCAGCTGCGGGGTCAAGTCACGAGACTCGGTCTATGGATGGCGTATAGACCGACGCCGTATCAGAAGGCGCTACGGTGACGGTTCGTATACTATTCTGTGATTTCTGCGAGGTAAGAGATCGCTTGGAATAGGCCATGCTTGTCCCACGATGAGCAAATAACACGGGCACCGGCACCCGACCGGCTTGCTCATGTTTCTGATTCGACGCTTGTGAGAGTTTGGAAGGGGAGATGCGCGCGGCAGATTCAGATGAAGAGGGCGAGCCTGGGGAAGGCGGCGAGCGAGATCGTCGACGTATCGGTGTCATAGCCGCTGACACTGCCTTCTTCGTCACGTTCATCGGGAGAATCTTCACGCGATGCAGGAACCTTCAACAAGAGACTGCGGGGCGGCGCGGGATCACAGGGTAGTTTGGCTATGGCAGACGACGAGGCCTGCGGTCCCTCTTGTGAGCCTGCCATGTCGTGGCTCGATGGCGGCAACAATGGAGGTTCCCACCCAAAAGCCTCGGGCTTAAGGGCCGGGCTCGGGCTTCCCAGATCTCAAGCCCGGCCCTTCCAGCGGGCTTTCTGAGGCTTGGGCCGGGCTCGGGCTCAGCCCGGGCTTAAGCCCGACCCGGGAGACCACTATACCTCGAGCGGAAAACGGATGGCTTGGCGGGTATGCAGGTTGGGGTGCCGGGACAGCGCGCGAGGAGGTGCGGAGGTTGATAAAGGCAATCTGCTCAGCTAGACTGGCAGGGGATGGGGAATATGGGAGAGGCGGTAGGGGCGTCGGCGTCGGGATCAGAAGGATGGGCTCCACGCGTGATAGAGGAGGGAATGAGGCGCGGTGGAAGAGGTGGGACTGCCGGGAATGCGTGTTGGAGGGTCGGGAGCGACGAGACCAGCCGACGGAGAGCGGGCTGGTTAGTTAGTGTCGATGTGTCATCCATCGTACTCATTAACTCAAGAGGTTTCGTCGGTCCTTCATCGTTCGTGCGTGGCATTGTCTTACCGTTCCATCGTCCCATGTCGTACTCTCATCCTTCCATCTCATTCTCATCCAGTTGTCCTCTCATCTCATCGTCACACCCCGTCATTCTCCCTTGTCTCAGAGTCCATGCGGGTGCGAGCGTGGGCGCTCGTCCATCCGAGTCGTCCCGCTCCTCATGGCCTCACATTGTCCTCTCACCATCTCGTTTCGTTGTCAAAACGCCATCGCCATCACCAACCATGACATCCTCTAGCTCCAGCGACACCCATTGGCACCATTTAACTCCCCTCAACTCCATGGGCCTAGACAAAAATGGTGACATAAAGACAGGCGGACGTAAAGCAGCCTTCAACGCCGTCGAGCTGGATACCAGGACGGGACGGAAGGTTTGGAGAGTGTGTGTGAGTGCGTCTACTGCACCGCTTGCCGTCGACGCGTGCGAGGTTGCCAGCAAAGGACGCACTGCAGAATGCCATACTACGCCACACCCGACCTGACAAGGCTGTTAGGCGAGAATGCGAGATGGCTTTGGGACGCGAATATGGGAAGGGAGGACGCCCCGCCTGAAGCAACGCAGCACTCAAGAAACACTACGATGCCCGACACATGGTCTAGACTGCGCACGTGGTCTTGCGTTACACAGGTAGATGTGATGTCGTGTGGTGGAGGAGTGGGTGAAGGTGAGAGTAGTGCGTATAATCAGAGTTGCGTGATGTAACGGGAGGCAGAACGGCAAGCGGAATGGAGAGAGACAGGAAAGGAACGAGAACGAGGGAACAACAGGAGAGGTGCAGTGCCAAGGGGCAGACGGTACCAGCTCAGGCACGCACACGCACACTACCAGGGGATGGAAAATTGGAAGAGAGAACAACGGTGGAAGGTGGACGGAGAGTCTCAGGACAGATATACTGTAGAGTCGATAGAACGGCTCTAGCAACACACGGCCACTGAGAATCGCCAGTTACGCACAACGATGACGTGCCGCATCTCGACCCCGATCAGGCACGCGCCAACCGATCACGATCATGCCACCTGCACGCAATTCCGCCACGCGATCACGATCACGCGGCGATCATCCATCACGCCACATTTATCAATACCTGCCCTGATCGGCGTGTGGAAGTAGGGTGCCGAGCGCTCAGTATATATATATCTCGGCTACTCAAGCTCGGTGATATAGGAAAGAAGCATTTCTGGGTCCCACACCCGGTGACCCGGATCGTCTCATCATCGGATCTCGAGACGATGCGCTTGCCGTCTGGAGAGAACGCTACCGAGTAGAGACCCGATGGATCATACGTCTCCGCGCTCATGGACAAAAAATGGTTGCGCCGTACACAAAGTGGGGACCGGCGCTATAACCGGCACACGGAAGTACGGAAGCAACAGACAGGGCAATCAATGGAAGCATCCAGCGCGAAGCTCCGATTGGCAACAGGCAAGTTGCCAAGATCGGGAGGAAAAGCGCAAGAAGTGAAGTAGCCAGGCACCCGAAGCCAGGAACCCGAAGCCGAAGGAACGCAGTAGCAGCGCTCGCGACACGTGCCCGGCAGCGCACAATTCATCTCTCAAGCGCCTGATGGGTAGTACACATCTCATCGGGACAGCTTAGCTTGGGGACCTGTGCCGTGGGTATATAGCAGTGAGACATTTAGCAAAAATCTTCGGTGAGCCAACTTAACTTCATCGGTCTACATGTGTTGATCCTGATACGGGGGCCATCAGATCGTACGGTTTAGCTTGGACAGGTGCGACGCAATGGCTGTGTTACGCACGGAGGCTATGATCTTCCGAAGATCATAGCCTCCGTGCGTAACACACCATTTCGAGTCTCGTGCCTGATCGCGTGCCTGACTCATTTTATCTCTATAAAAATAGAATGTCCCGCGCATCATCTCGTGACCGATCCTAATCGAAGCGTCGCCACACCTCAAGACATCGACTACGCCTCCCACCCGGTGCCATCTCCCTGGGTACGGGTCGATTCTCGCTGGCGCTGATTGCTAATATTTTGCGTGTCGCTCGACAAGGACATCCTTTGGGTGGGTCGTAAATTCTGCCGCCGACAGTCCTTATGCCTTTACATACGGTGACCGTATCCCGCTTCTCAGTACGTGCACGTTGTACCGTACCGCGTAAATGCGAGAGGTCATGTGTCTTCACCGTGGGATAGTCTGCGGGCGGCAAAACGCCGACCATAAGGATCTCGATCCTTGCAATTACTGGACGGTGCGATGCTACCTCAGGTCTACCCCGACCAAAGACATCACGAATATCGGGGCCCCTCGAGAACAGTACGATATCCTCGCGCATGCACTGTCGGTGGAGGAACATTTCAATTTGTCACATCCGAAGATGGCTCGAGATGTGTTGTCGCTGGGAAGGATGGTGCGTTCGTTTCCGACATAGTCATCCTGTGTCTATGTGTTTGACATACCTGATACTATGACCTCCGTGTGTAGTACTTCGAATTCTACACATAACTGACCCCATTCGCGCGCGGAAGTCGCCATCTCGACCCCATATTAGGCCTATTTCTAGCGGCACCTCGACGGATGCCAGAATATGCACTAATTCAGGCGGTGCGAGCATCGAAATTGGGACCAACGTGTAGAGGGGTTCTGGGCTGACGACTGACAGTCCTCCGACCGATGTTGTGTGGGCACGCGGAAGTGAGTGTTTCGCTCTTCATCCGCTTGCGACGCGTCCCAGCGTGACACACAGGAAGCGTTCGACAACAAGATTTTTACTAGTGCGAGGAATGGAGAGATCATATATTGGGATGTTAACAAGTCGGGTCCAAGTATGGTGAGTTGGCGTGGGTTCTCTGCGTAACCCAGAGGAGTACTCACATTACGCAGCCAGAAACAAGAATGAAGGAACGCAAGCGCGCAGTCAATAAGCTAGCTATCTCTCCATCCCTGCTCTACCTCTTTGCGAGTGGCTCGCAGGACGGGCACCTGCGCTTATGGGTAACGTTTACCGTCTGCCAAACTCTCAGTATTGTGACCTGCTTCGCGCTGTAGGACCTCCGGAGCCCGCCATCTTCGATTATGAAAGTATACCACCCCACGGGGATTCGTGCTCTAGCTCTATCTCCAGCTCCCTCAAATCCCATGACTGTCTGTACTGGTCTGGAGAGCGGTAATATCCAGCGGTTGTTGCGGGGCTGTCTTCGGCGGGAATGGTATCCGGACAAGCTAAAGTCATGGAAGGGCCACTGAGTGTCAGTGATTCTTCGGAGCTCCGTAGCTAAGCTCAACCGGCTAAGTTGTAAGCAACGTTGTTCTGTTCCAGATGCGAGTCCGCGTGGTCAAGGCGCTGAACACTTCAAGTAATGCAGGGTGAACGCACCCCCGTCGACCACAGGTATGACATTATGGCACCATCGTACCTGACATCCACCACCCTCGCACATGCGCCCTACGCACGACCATTGAGCCCAATGTTGCTTTCTTCCATCGGTATCATCCTACGGTTCGCGGCCTGTATGTTCCTCTACCGCTGCCTAAAATTCCCTCCACCGCCTGGAAGTCCCTATCAATAATACGATGTGACTATGTGATGGCGTCAATTCAGGACTCCGCAGACCGTTGTGCGCGATAGATCGTCGGTCAGGAGAGGGTTCCATGTCTGATGTACTGTCGTACTGTCAATGTTCTGCCTGCCCATATGGTGGGTGTCTGTCAACGTCTCTGCCATGGAAGGTCAGCACGATGAATGTTCTTCGTATACCACAATTACAACCTCTCACAGATAAAGGCACAGGTTCAGTTCAGGATACCGACCCTTACGTTATTCACCGGTGCGTACCTAACAGTTATACCGCCACGTGTGATGAGTCGCAACCGAATCGAAGGTCAGTGCGGCACCGCGCGCTGCCGGGTGCCAAGAATAGAAACAATAGATTCGAAGATCGGAGCAGGCGCGCATTGCTCGCGATGAGTGCTTGCTTCAGGGCTTCTGCTTCCCAAATTGATGCGTGCCTTGTGGCGTGGCCAGCGAAGCGGCCTGCGCGCTTGACGTGAATCGACCCAAAATGGGTATATCATCAATACTTCTGATCCACGGTCGATCGATCGCTTCGATCACGATTGTGATATGAACTGCGCCACCTCCTGGCACGTGTCCAACACGAGCGAGTTGATCGAGCGGGGCTCTTCATTGGAGCGTGGGGAAGCAGTGACGTTTCTGGGAGGTGTGGCCCGTGCGCGCCAGGCACCCACATTCGCCACCACAGTCTCGGACACGGGAGAAAGTACAATGGCAGGCTTGTTTGAGGCGCGAGAAGGGTGTATATCTAAGTATCGCGCAGCACGCAGATGAGGACCGAGGCCGAGGTGCAGGAGTGGAACAGATATGGAGTATTGGGATTTAGCCCCGGGTGCAGGGGATTTGGTCTAGTGTGCGCGAGCGGGTACTGCGGCGCGATCGGTCTATTTATATACAAAAATGTCGTTCTGTCTGCTCTGCGTGTCCGAGGGTCTGCTGCATCCGCCCATGTGACCACGGTTTCTCCCACGACCCACGTAACCCACACACGGCGTCCCCGGTGAATTCCGCCCTGTGCATGACGGCCACGTGTCCCAAGCTCTGTTCGTTTGGCTTCGGGTTCCTGGCTACATCTTATGTAACTTCCTTGCTTCTTCCCTTCTCTCGGTAACTTGGCGCGACGGCGCTTCTGTCCTTGTCGTGCTTCTGTCGTCAATCGGAAGTTGTGGGTGCTTCTTTTGCTTGCTTCTGCTGCTTCTGTCTGTTCTATGCGCCTGTGTACATAGCTCCAGCCCTGACTTGCTAGTTTACCGCGCAACCTTTTCGTGTGCGCACTTGAGGAGTGTGGAGACCCTTCTGGTCTAGATTGTTCTTGCCATCTTGCATCATTTTATATTTTCAGTTTTAATTCTTGCTCCTCTCCACGCACAAGCTGACCCTTCTACCTCAGGTACCGCTCTGTGCCGCCGATCACAGGTAGAATATAATACCTTCCATCCACCCAATAACAATATTACTTACGGGGCGTATACGTTACAGTCCTTCTGGTCGCCAGCTCTGTCGTCGGTGCCTCGGGTGCACTTAACCTGCCAATGGTGCCCCACAAGGGGACTATTTCAGATGTCCCACCACGCTTGTACCGCGGCTGCTGCCATGGGGCTCTCCTGACTTGCATCTGATTCTTCAGCCATAGGTCTCATGGAGTTGTTTGGGTCTCCCTTCCGGAAAAATATCAGTATTCTTGTCAGCTTGGCTGCCGGATGTATTGTGGCGGGTGCAACTGGCCACATTAAGGCCGTGCCCGCGATTACCTTCCTGTGGTACGCCGCGTCTAATTACTGTAAAGTCTGGATCTGCAAAGCTGTCCTGCGAAAACGACAAGGGTCCATACATTTAAGAGTGGAGTCTGGCTCCCGCCATTCTCCAAAGTCAGTGGTTTTTTGCTGACATCTTAATTACTCTGCAGTTTCTGCGGGACAGTGCTTGCTGTGTAAATAAACTCGCAGCGTTTCCCATGCCTGTGCCGCGCGCCCGCCCCGCCGGCGCGCACGGCGCCCCATTTCCCCTCGCGGTCTCGCTGCTCGATGCTAGATGACATGCCCGTGGCGCGCGCTGCATGAAGATCCTTGATTGCACGGTGACGGCGTCGAAAGGTCCTTTGCCACAAGAAATGGTATCCGCTGAAGCAAGCGAGGTGTCAAGTAGATGTAGGGGATGTGGAGCATGTGCGGTGCCAGCGCGTTGTCATCCTCCACGAGTCATACTGAATAAAGGTAAAGTGCTTTATCTGCAAGCGCTCGAGGTCGGCTTCATCCTCATCATCCGAAATGCTAGACAAGCTAGATAAACAGGGAGGGTGTTCGTCACGGGCCACATGTTGAGGAATGGACTTCGATTCCCGGTCGCTGTTCTTAGGCGAAAGATATATAGTACATGGATAGAAGGAAACGCTGGACCATTCCGAGTCGATTCTTCAGAGGAGATTAGGTCAATAGGGGGATGCTTTCGTTTTCTCGCGTTTTTTGTTTTGGCGTCGAAGAGAGAGCTATTGGAAACTGGGAGCACGGACACTACATGATGTCATGTGACATTGTCAACAAACTGCAGAGTGCAGACCCGGGTAACCCGGCAGCGTCCGGCGGCTACAGATCTGTCTCACAAGGCATTCTGGCAGCAAGCAGAGGACGCACAGCTCAATTTTGTCCGTATTTTCCATATCAAAAAGGGCTATGACCTGACAACTGCCGCACATAATTTCTGAACGAGGTCCCACGACTCCAACAGGCGTTATGTCCCACTGGACTGATAGTTTCCATTACTGGAGTCACAGCTGGGAGCATCACTACGTCAAGCTTCAAGAACGCATGTGACCTGGCGCATGCGTCAAGCGCAGCAGAGGCACCGGAAATGATGTCAGGGACGTCGCACTCGACCGCGCTGTTCCACCTCGAGGCGACACCCGCGGCGTGCCCCACGATTGCGCACGCCTCATGGGGCCCGCCTCTCCTCGTGTCCACCCCCCTCGCGTGCATCCCATCCGTGTCCACCGCGCCGGAGATGGCGGAGCAGACGCACGCGGGGCGGCTCCCCCCATTCTGCACGACGATCACCCAGAGTCGCTCTTCTCTTCAACCCCATCACCACCACCGTCTTCGAGCAGGCCAAAGCATGCTCTCAGGAACCATCGCCCCCGCTGGCAAACCCCGCGGCCACGACGCTCCATGAGGGGGACCCCTTCCTCCTCACCCTCACGAGGCTCGCAAAGGCGCTCTACACGCACGCGTGCGTCAGCCCCGCTCGTACGCTTCCCCATGTGCGTGGTGGCGGCGTGCTTTAGGATGGGCGAAGCCGAGCGGATGATTGAACTTGTACGGAACGAGCTGCGCATGGCGGCGATTCTCGTCGCGCAGAAGTACACCATCAGCATCCCGCATGCACATGCCCCGGCGTCGGCCCTGGAGCCATGAAGCGCGGTCCGGCGGCATGGGCATAACATACGTGGACAGACCTAGACCTCCTGTGCCAGACCCCCGCGCGCACAGTTCACGCACTCCACCTCCTCGTGCTCCAGCTGCTCGCCACGTCCTCCAACGGCCCCGAGGACGAGGCCGCGAACATGTACTCCACGTCCACAAGCTGCATCGGGTGCGTGTTGCGTGTCCGACGTCCCACATCACGCATTTAAATTCCTCATTTTTAACCTCGATTCTTTACGCACTCGTGCTGACGCGGCCCGCTTTCATGCAGGCACCCTCCTGGAATTCGACGGGCCGGTCCCTGCCTGCGCACCCGCGCCCGTCTTCGCCGCCCCTGCCCCCCGCCCACCCCCCCCCCCCCCAACACCCACCCCGGCCGTCTTTTCCCTCTGCGCCCCCACACCGCCGACCCTCGCCCCCGGCTCCTCCTTCGACCTCTCCACCACCATCCCTCCCTCAGTCCACGCCCGCGATCTGCGACCAAGGTCAACCCACTCACGTCATCCCCCCTGTCCACCGCCCGCTCTGTCTCCGTGTCCGCCGGCGTGCTGGGCACGGGGCGTTTCGCGCCGCGATGCACGGGGCCATTCTCCCTTGTGATCGCGGCGCTCACACAGCCGCCGATCATGATGAACGTGCTGCGGACGCGCTGACGCTGTGCATGGGACAGCGCGGCGCCCCGGCCGACCATGAACCCTTCCACGCGTGTGCCCGCATGGGTCATGCCCGCGCTGAGCATATGAAGGAGCGCTGCACCCGCAGATGGAGCGGGGCGGGCGTGGTGCGTAGTCTGAGGTCCGAGTACACGTAGCACGAGCCGTGGCGCACGGTTGGTGCACAGATATTCCCCTTCGCATAGAATCTTTTCAGCATTGAGAACATACTGACGCTTGGTTCTTCCAATTACAACGACAGTAGCGATTATTTACACAGACTATACTACAGCCTGTGCCGAGTCACTCACCCTTCGCTTCTTCTCGCATCATCTCCTCGTCACTCCCTTCGTGCTCTCTTCTCCGTGCCCATTTATTCCTTCCAGGTACAGTAGCTCAGTAAGCGTTGTGTTGGCGGGCATGTGGGTAAGATAGGGTGTAAATACACAGAAAAACGAAGCCTGTCTTGTGATTGAGCAGTTTCATAGTGAACCCAAAGTACTAATTTCAATCTCACCTGAGTCCCACTTCCAAATTACCATCAGCATGCGACTGACGAGCTGAAGACCGGTCGGCGGCCATGCAAACATGCAAACCCGTCCTCGGCACCAGGACGGGTTGCCTTATTGGGCAGTTGAGCGTACACAGGAGACCCACCTATTGTCTGTGAGCAAGGTGGTTACCACGCTTGAGGCAGCTGCAGCCCACCCCCACCCCTCCATCCACAAGATCCTCATACGCGTTCTCCTCTATCTGCGCTGCGGCTTAAGGTACGGCAGAGCAGGGCTCTCCCTTTTCTCTTACATGGCTGATGCAGCGATGGCACCCGTCCCAGTGCTGCTCGTACTATCTCCCGAGGTGGTTCGGTGCAGCACACGTTGCGACACAGGGGTGCTCTTGGCCAAAATCGACCTGTCCGCGGCGTCTGCGCGGTTTTGGAAGCGCATTCTTGTCACCCCTGTGAGTAGGTGTCAGCGACTATCTGGTGTGCGTGGAGAGGAGCAAGAATTAAAAATAAAAATACAAAAGAATGGAAAACGGCGAAAATAATAGAACATAAACGTTTCCACACTCCTGGAATGGGCACACGAGGGGGTTGCGCCGTACAGCAAGTGGGGACCGGAGCTATAACCGGCGCACGGAACCACGGAAGCAGCAGAAAACGCAATCAATGGAAGCATCCAGCGCCAAACTCCGAGTGGCAACAGAAGCACGACAGACAGCGGCAAGTTGCCAAGATCACGAAGAAGAAGCGCAAGAAGAGTACATAGTGTTATTACTTATGGCCAGGAACCCGAAGTCAGGAACCCGACACTGAAGCCGAAGGAACGTGCTCAGGACACGTGGCGTCATGACAATTCATCTCTCAAGCGCCGGATGAGTCACGTGGGAGAAACCGTCGTCATCCGTATACTTTGGGGACGTAGAAGAGCCTCGGATACGCAAAGCAGACAGAACAAAGGCCAGGAAAACGGGGTACGAGTCTGCATAGCGCATCAGGCCACCTCATTGACACAACACTGCCCACGCCCAGCAACTACACGCTGCGCCGCACGTAGACAGACAGGATCACGGGCGCGCCGGCGCGGGGGGTAGAGGGCCGACGCACAGGCAAGAAGATGGGAGGAATGGCTCCAATAGAATGCCCTCCGGAGCCGGCCATCTTCCATTATGAAAGTGTACCATCCCACGGGGATCCGCGCTCTAGCTCTATCTCCGGTTCCCTCAAATCCCATGACTGTCTGAACTGGTCTGGAGAGCGGTAATATTCTGCGGTGGGTGGATTCAATCGTACCATCGTCCACGTCGTGTTCATCATTGAAGCTGTAGATGGGACCTCCGCAATAGAGCACTCCCTCTGGAACGAATCACGCTCGCGCACTCATCGTCCGTACTATCAATGGAGTAGCGGTTAGCCAGTATGAAAGAGACAGGCTTGGGGTGGTTCGTAACGAGTGGGATGGATCGCCAAGTGAAGATATTTGCGCCTGTACTAATCAGCACCGGAAGGTTTGGTCTCACACGCGTTGCAGGTTCGGGACCTCTGCTTGCCGCCAGGGGCTTCCATTCCCGCGCGATCTCCACGCGATGCTACTGAATAAGAATATGGGCCCGAGGTCCTTCCGTACGCTTCACACGCCCTTCCCGGTGCGTGTTGGCGACCGGGCTACGATTGCGAGGTTGCTGTGTGTATTCGAGCTTATTCATCTGTCGTTTTTGGTCGTTATTCAATGGTAATGGTGTACAGATCGTGTCTAACAACGATTCTGAGAGCGAGACCGTCGAGATTTGGAACATACGTCGTGCTTGGATCGGTAAGTGGGCTCTGGATGACGCGGAGGGCGGCATCGCCGGTACGCGGTGAACATATTCAGTTGTGTTCGTGTGCAGACTTGCCAGGCAGCCATCGCCTTTGCCGGCTCGCACAAACTGTGGGCGCAACACGTCAGCGGCACGTTTGCACAGCACGACCTCCGGGAAAGCTTCAGACCACTCTACGCCATTCCAAGAGTGGCCATGTCCTGGACTGCACGGCAGTCTCGCGTCTGTCGCCAACACCCAGCCAGTCGTCGAACTGCCATGTGATGATGTGTGAGCTTATAGATATCGATGTTTATCTCTCTCATTAGCAGCCCATACGGTGTGGACGCGCTGCAAGAGCTATGCCTCCGCCCCAAAGCAACGAGTGATCCTGTTTATGTGCCCTATCAACAAACCCTTGGCGTGGAAGACAATTCTCTTTTTGACCAGTCGGCCTTCGAACCCCTGGCAAAATCGTATGTCTTCGATGGAGACAGGCTAAGAGTATGCGAAATTAACGTGGAGGTAGGGTCCTTATCTTTCACACTCTTAATGGGGTTTAACGAGTCTGCAGCGAGCAAGGGAGGCTGGACAATTCCATGCTGCTCAGACGTAGCTGCTGCTCCTGTCCCAGCTTGTGGACTTGGAAGATACGTCGCTCACTTCTGAATACTCCTTGAAGCCGTCGTCGCATATCGAGGCGCCGAGCCAGCTAGCTCCCACATCTGTGTCAGCTTCTTCCCTCCGTGGCCTCGACTTTTTCAATGGCCATACCGCCCCCGCTCCGGTTACATCCGGGAGCACACGTATTGACACGCGTCCCATTGAAACAAGCCCGTTATCGTACCGCACGAGAGCTGATCAGACGAAAAAAAGCACGCCTTCCTTCTCATCGCCATCCCCCCGCTCGAAACCAAGTCCACATTCCTCCCGCCTGTCACGTCCTTTCTCCCCGAATTCGTCACACGATCCATCTATGTCATCCTCCACTAAGTTGCGCACGGTATCGCGCCGCGCCTCCGCCGCTCTTCCCGTCCTTCCTCCTACACACCGCCTCGCCATGCGTCGGCCTTCGATATCGACGCCCAGCACCGGCGGGGATCTGTCTGTCAATGAACAACCTGTGGCCTTTCAGCATGCCATTTTGGCGAAGGCGCTCTGGACGACTCAGAGTCGAGCAGTGGATCTGAGGGGTCAGCACCCGCGCAGAACAGTCTCACCCACGACATGACAGGCTCACAAGGAGGACCGCAGGCCTCGTCGTCCGCCATAGCCGAACAACCCTGTGATCCAGTGCCGCCTCGCAGTCTCTTGTCGAAGGTTCCTGCGCCGCGTGAAGATTCTCCCGATGAACGTGACGAAGAAGGCAGTGTCAGCGGATATGGCGCCGATACGTCGGACGAGTCTCGCTCGCCGCCGTCCCCGGCCTCGCCCTCTTCATCTGAATCTGCCGCGCGCATCTCCCGTTCTAAACTCTCACAAGCGTCGAATCAGAAACATGAACAGCCCGGTCAGGTGCCAGTGCCAGTGTTATCTGGTCATCGTGGGACAAGCATGGCCTATTCCCAGCGATCTCTTACCACGCAGAAATCACAGAATAGTATGCGAACCGTCACTAGAGCGCCTTCTGATACGGCGTCGGTCTATGCGCCATCCGTAGACCGAGTCTCGTTACCAGATCCTGCAGCTGACGCCGCATGGCTGTTGCCGAAGAGATGTCCACACGTCGGCCGTCTCCTCATCATCACCCCGCTGTGTCTGCCACAGTACCCGCGCTTGGGCTGTCGAATATGGATGACACGAGAAATATGCTGACGAGCGGCCTCGTGCCAAGCATAACTTACCCGACCAGGCTGAGCGAGGAGCAGACGCGGCAGGTTGTGGAGGATGAAGCGCATTTACGGCAGATTGGCTGGAAGGCGCTGTGAGAGTCTTCTCCTCGCCCTTGCTGCAGACACCGTCTTCGAGCAGGCCAAAGCGCGCCCCCAGGAACCATCGCCCACGCTGGCAAACCCCACGCCCACGACGCCACATGAGGGGGACCCCTTCCTCGCCTCACGACACTCGCAAACGCGCTGTACACGCACGCGTGCGCCCCCTCGCCCCTTCGCTTCCCCGTGTGCGTAGTGGCGGGGCGCTGTAGGATGAGCGAAGGTGAGCCGGTGATTGAACTTGTGCGGAACAAGCTGCGCAGGGCGGCGGTTCCTGCGTAGTCTGAGCACAGGGAGAACGAGCGGGGGCGCACGGTTGGTGCACAGATGTTCCCCTTCGCATAGAAACTTTTCAGCATTCAGAACAGACTAACACTTGGTTTTTCCAATTACAACGGCTGTAGCGATTATTTACACAGACTCCACTACAGCCTGTGCCGAGCCACTCACCCTTCGTTTCTTCTCGCATCATCTCCTCGTCGCTTCCTTCACGCTCGCTTCTCCTTGCCCAATTATTTCTTCCAGGTACAGTCTCATTGTGTTGGCGGTGATGTGGGTGAGATAGAGTGTAAATACACAGAAGCAGAAGAACGCGGCGTGTCTCGTGCTTGAGCAGTTTCATAGTGAACCCAAAGTACTAAATTGCAATCTCACCAGAGTCCCACTTCAAAATCACCATCAGCATGCGACTGATGAGCTGAAGACCGGTCGGCGGCCATGCAAACACGGCCTCGATACCAGGACGGGTTGCCTTATTGGGCAGCTGAGCGTACACAGGAGACCCACCCATTGTCTGTGAGCAAGGTGGTCACACACGCTTGAGGCAGCTGCAGCCCCACTCCCACCCCCTCCATCCACAAGGTCTTCATACGCGTTCTCCTCTATCTGCGCTGCGGCTTACGGTATGGCAGCGCAGTGCTCTCCCTTATCTCATACATAGCTGATGCAGCGATTGCACCCGTCTCAGTGCTGCCCGTATTATCTCCCGAGGTGGTTCTGTGCAGCACACGTTGCGACACGGGCGTGCTCTTGGCCAAAATCCACCAGTACGCGCAGCGGCGCGGCTTGGAAGCCCTCTCGTCATCCCTGTGAGTAAGTGTCAGCGACTATCTGGTGTGCATGGAGAGGAGCAAGAATTAAAATAAAAATACAAAAGAATAGAAGACGGCGAAATAAACGTCTCCACACTCCTCCACGGAATGCACACACGAAAGGGGTTGCGCCGTACAGCAAGCGGGGACCGGAGGTATCACCGGCGCACGGAACGACGGAAGCAGCAGAAAACGCAATCAATGGAAGCATCCAGCGCCAAACTCCGAGTAGAGAAGCCTCACAGGGAGCGGCAAGTCGCCAAGATCACGAGGAAGAAGCGCAAGAAGAGTACATAGCCAGGAACCCGAAGTCAGGAACCCGAAGCCGCCGCTAGGGACACGTGGCGCCGTGCGGCCAATTCATCTCTCAAGCGCCGGAGGGGTCACGTGGGAGAAACCGTCGTCACCCGTGACACAGGACGGCTCACTCGCAACCGAATCCCTGAGGGTTCACGACGATTTACCGCAGCTCGAGGAGGCAAGGACCACCGATAGCCTCGCTCGAGCGGAAAACGGATGGCTTGGCGGGTATGCAGGCTGGGGTGCGGGGACAGCGCGTCGGACGAGGTGTGGAGGTTGATAAAGGCAATCTGCTCAGCTAGGGTGACCGGGGATGGGGAATATGGGAGAGGTGGTAGGGACGTCGGCGTCGGCGGCGGAAGGATGGGCTCGACGCGTGATAGAGGAGGGAATGGGGCGCGGTGGAAGAGGTGGGACTGGCGGGAATGCGTGTTGGAGGGTCGGGAGCGACGAGACCAGCCGACGGAGAGCGGGCTTGGGTAACTGCACGGGAGATCGCGTTGTCCCCCCTTTTAAGAATGATTCTTTCTTGCATGTAGGCGTCGAGGGACTTTCTGGTTTTCCCCATCTTTCCTTCGGTCAATTCTATGCTTACGTCGACCAGAACGGATTGTGGAAAAGGGGAAACTCAAGAATATTGGGGAGGGTGGAACAGGGTGGAACATTTCAAATATCAGGTATCCGCCTCACCGAAAGCTTCCCTCCAGGTATGTGTCGAACGCAAGTTGTTTACGCTCAACACTATGGCGGAATACCTCAGACTCACGCCGGGTGGGTTAGGATGAGTGTGGGCTGGATTGATTCAGGATCGACTCATTGGCTCATTGACGCACTGCAGTGTCGATGTGTCATCCATCGTACTCATTAACTCAAGAGGTTTCGTCGGTCTTTCATCGTTCATGCGTGGCATTGTCTTACCGTTTCATCGTCCCAGATGATTCTCACACCCTTCCATCTCATCTCCATCCTGTCGTCCTCTCATCTGATCGTCCCCACCCGCCATTCTCCCTTGTCTCAGAGTCCATGCGGGTGCGAGAGTGGTGCTCCTCCATCCGAGTCGTCCCGCTGCTCATTGCCTCATATTGTCCTAACACCGTGTCGTTTCATTCTCACACCGTGGCCTGCACCACATCCTCTAGCTCCAGCGACACCCATAAGCACCGTTTAACTCGCCTCAATGCCAAGCTGGGCCCTAGACTTTCATTCTGACAAAAGACAGGCGGATGTGAAGCAGCCGTCGATGCCGTCGAGCTGGATGCCAGGACGGGACGCAAGGTTTGGAGAGTGTGGGTGAGAGTTCGTACTGCGCCGCTGGCCGTTGATGCATGCGAGGTTGCCAGGAAAGGATGCACTGCAGGATGCCATACAACGCCACGCCCGACCTGACAAGGCTGCTAGGCCAGAACGCGAGACGGCCTTGGGACGCGAATATGCGAAGGGAGGACGCACCTCCTGAAGCATCGCAGGACCCAAGCCACACCACCACACACCCGAGCATGGCGCCTGAGGCAGAGAGTCTGATGGCCTTGCGTTCTACCGGTAGTCATATGGTGGAGGAGTGAGTGGGTGAAGGCGAGAGTGCGCGTATATGGAGAGGAGTTGCGTGATGGAACGGGAGGCAGAGCGGGAAGCGGCATGGAGAGAGACAGGAAGGAAAAGAGAACGAGGGAACAACAGTGGACTTCCAACAGGTAGACTGTACCAGCTCAGGCAGAACAATCGCACATGCACACTACCAGGGGCCCGAAAGTGGGAAGAGGGAACAACGGTGGAAGGTGGACGGAGAGTCTCAGGACAGATACTCTAGGGTCGATAGAAAGGCTCTAGCAATGGACGGCCATTGAGAATCGCCAGTTACGCACGGGAGCAACGATGACGTGACGCATCTCGACCCCGATCAGGCACGCGGCAACCGATCACGATCAGGACCCGCAATCAATTACGCCACGCGATCACGATCATCAATCGCAGCACGCGACCACGATCACGCGGCGATCATCCATCATGCCGCACTCATCAATACCTGCCCTGATCGGCGTGTGGAAGTAAGGTGCCGAGCGCTCAGTATATATATATCTCGGCTACTCAAGCTCCGTGATATAAGGAACAAGCATTTCTGGGTCCCACACCCGGTGACACGGATCGTCTCGTCATCGGATCCCGAGACGATGCGCTTGCCGTCTGGAGAGAACGCTGCCGACTAGACACCTGATGGAACATATGTCTCCGCGCTCACGGACAAAAAAGGTTGCGCCGTACACGAAGTGGGGACCGGAGCTATAACCGGCACACGGAAGTACGGAAGCGGCAGAAAAGGGAATCCACGGAAGCTTCCAGCACCAAGCTCCGATTGGTCACAGAAACGCAAGTTGCCAAGACCGGGAGGAAGAAGCGCAAGAAGTGAAGTAGCCAGGAACCCGAAGCCAGGACGCCGAAGCCGAAGGAAGGCATGAGCGCTTAGCAACGCTCGCGACACGTGCCCGCCAGCGCACAATTCATCTCAAGCGCCGGATGGGTAGTACACATCTCACCGGGACGCCTTACCTTGGGGACCTGTTCCGTGGGTATATAGCAGTGAGACATTTAGCAAAAATCTTCGGTGAGCCAACTTAACTTCATCGGTCTACATGTGTTGATCCTGATACGGGGGCCATCAGATCGTACGGTTTAGCTTGGACAGGTGCGACGCAATGGCTGTGTTACGCACGGAGGCTATGATCTTCGCGTGCCTAACTCATTTTATCTCTATAAAAATAGAATGTCCCGTGCATCATCTCGTGACCGATCCTAATCGAAACGTCGCCAGACCTCAAGACATCGCCTACGCCTCCCACCCGCTGCCACGTCCCTGGGTACGGGTCGATTCTCGCTGGCGCTTAGTGATGGGCATGGCCTGGCCCAGGCCGTGAGCCGAGCCAGGCCGAGCCGCCAATAGGCCGGGCCAAGCCAGGCCAAAGCCGTTGGTGAGTCTGGCTCCATGGCCCGGCTCAGGTTTTTCGAGGCCAAAGCCGAGCCAGGAAGCCGTGGCCTGGCGAGCGCCTAAATACAGGACCTTCAGTCACCAAAAAAGGGTATGTTTGCTCTGATACTGGTGGGTATATAACATTTTTCAATGATATGTGATGTAGTTACAGTCACCTTATGTTATTTTTGGTTTAAAACATTAATTGTTCTGTCATAGCGGACTTGTAAAATGCTTACCTGTCATCGGCTAGTACTCGGCTCGATGTTTCGTGACGTTTAGAACGTGGAATTTAGGAATTTAGCTCTACGGAAAGTCACCCAATGATGTATCTACACTTCGCAGGCATATGTGAGTGTTTCACAAGGTAACTAGGTGGGTACCCGCGCTTTGTGCGGGGGTGTAGGTCAAGCACCTTGGTAAGGTCAAATGCATCAGTAAGGTCAAGTGCCATGAATCATGTAGCACCCATGGAACAGCCGAACATGCAGAGCTCTCTCTCGACCTCTGGGATGGGCCTCCCAGCGACTCTAGACATGAAAGTGGTAATAGTCTTGACTGAATCATCAGAGATTATAAGATTGCGCCTATTGTCATAATCCACAGGTTTCAAAGCTTGTGCATTGTGAAATAGATCCAATAGTGATCTTGGGATCCTGAATTTTGACAATGTAGTTAAATCAATATGAAATATTGAGAGTCTTTCTCCTGTCGTATTGAGCCTTTAGTACTCTGATGATATCATCAGGCACTAGGGGCATTCCACATTCTTCGAGCGACGTGGTAAGGGCATTCATAACTGCCTCATAGGAGGGTGGAAGTGATGCAAGGATAATGTCGGTGAACTCTCCTTCAGAAATTCTGGCTCCCATCTCATTGAGACGAGCATAGAGGTCTTGGGCCTTGTCCAAGTGATCTCTCAAGTCTCCATCCTCAGGACACCTCATACTGCGAAGCTGTCTCTGCAGGTTGGTGAGGACCATCTTGGGCTTTTTGGTCATCTCATTGACCAATGCATCCCAGACTTCTTTTGCTGTATGTCTCTTCTGTAGCATCAGAGCTAGTGACTCTGACACTGAGACGATTATTTGGGTTTTTGCCTGTCCTTCTCTGGCAAGATACTTCTCCAGCTTCTCCTCAGCCTTCTCAATCTGAGTTTCCTCAGCTTCTGTGAGAATATGGCCTGGGGGCATGACTGGAGGATCAGGAGGTCGAATGGCTCTCCCTTCTATATGCCTGAGTAGATTTTTGGACTCAAAATAACTTGTGAGAGTAGCTCGCCACAGAGGCCAATTACTTCCATCTGTTGCAAGCTTCTCCACACCCAAAAGCTTCTGCGAAGTGTCTGCGGGGCCCATAACCCTTGTTAGCAACTAGGGCTATGGCAGGGAAGGTTCGGTAGAGTTCTTAGAAAGCTAGAATCAAATGTACTCTCTCAGTGAATTTATTGTCACTGATGTATTATTACAATACCTAGAATCAAATACACTACATGATTTTTAGTCAACATGCTATGTAAATATGAAGAATACTACTCGCCTCTCTCAGTGAATTTATTGTCACTGAGAGAGGAGTGTAATCCTGTCTCAGAAGGCATATACTTGCACCCGGCCCTTTAGCGCCCAAGGGCTCGCGCGTCGAAGTCATTTCAAACTCCGCTGGGTGCAGCCGCCTATGAAAATAGAAATAACAGAATGAAATGGAGAGATAGGGAGTGACTGGAAAATTTCGAAAATAAGCAGGGAAGTGGATGCATGGTACAAGAACAGTATGAGAAAAGATTGAAAACACCATACAACAAATTGAATATATTATGCTTGATTTTGGTGCAGGAGCATAAATGCACCCAACAGGTAGCGGAAGGCGCATTGTTGTAGGCAAATTCTGCGAGCGGAAGAAGGTCGGACCAATTGCTATGTTGGTAGTTGCAATAGACGCGGAGATACTGCTCAAGGGTCTGATTAGTACGTTCCGTTTGTCCGTCTCCTTCGGGATGATAACCGGAAGTGAAGTGGAGTTCATGTCGAGAGCCTTGCCGAGTGTGCGGAAAAAGGAGGACACGAATTCGAACCACGGTCGGAAGTGACATGGGAAGGGATTCCGTGCTTGGAAAAGACGTGGAGCACAAAGAGCTGTGCGAGCTGGGCGGAAGTTATGGTGTCATAAGTCGGAATAAAGATGGACTGCTTTGTAGGGGTCAACGATCACTAGAATGGTATCATAGCCGGATGACTTAGGAAGTTTCTCAATGAAATCCATGGATATCGAATTCCACGGTTGTTCCGGGATCGGAAGTTGCTTCAGGAGGCCGTAGGGTTTGTGACGTTGAGGCTTGGCTCGCATACAGGTGGTGCATGACTTGCAGTAGTCTTGGACCATCGTGCGGAGAGAGGCCAAGTATAGGTACGTCAGATTATGTCGAGGGTTTTGTTCTGGCCTTGGTGTCCTGAGAGGGATGATCGTGCTTTGCTGGAGTACGCGAAGTCGTAGATTGTTGGATCCGGAACTAAATCTGGACTTGTACCGGAGAAATCCGTCGGAATCGAGGACCATCCAGGACTGGTGGGTCATCGAGGTGGGCTGCGGAGATGGGGTCGAACGAAGTGCGAACGGATGTCGGAATGGAGAGACTCGGTGTCCATAATAATTGAGGCGCGGAGTAGCGGAAACTGCAATGCTGTGGCACCAGGGACGATGCCAGTTGCTCAGTGGAGAATACTGGGCGGAAGTTGTGCGGATTAACGCTGGCATAGTCGCTACTTCCCTCTTTTGGGTAGACGTCCCAACGTCTAGTGAGTGCGTGGGTTTTGCTCCGAGCTTTCCGGGCCGGAAGCGGATCACCATGTTGAACTGTGAGAGATATTCAGACTAGCAGACTTGACGGCGAGTCAAAATCTTAGTAGTTGCGAAATACTCAAGGTTCTTATGATCCGTTACAACGTCGATCGGATACGTTGGCCTTCGAGTAGTGTCTCCAGATTTTGAAGGCTTCGAAAATCGCAAGTAGTTCCTTATCGTGAACGTCGTAGTTGAGTTCTGGGGCGGAAAAGGTGCGGGAATGAAAAGCGATCAGATGAATTTCTCCGTCGTTGGGGAAATGATGGAAAGAATGGCGGCTAGCGCGTAGTCGGAAGCGTCGGTTTCGAGTACAAGTTGGGCATCAGGAATCCAGAAACCGAGGATGGGAGCCGTAGTGAAGGCCGATTTGAGGCTTCAAATGCGGGATGGCATTCCGGAGTGAAATTCCATGGGGCACCCTTCCTGGTGAGACGCGTGAGCAAAACAGTAATTTGGAAAAGTTATAAATGAAACGTCGGTAAAAGTTGGCGAAGCCAAGGAAAGACTGCACATCCTTAACACGTCGGGGTTCCGGCCATTCTTGAATTGCCTTGACCTTGTCCTCTGCCATGGTAAGACCTGTTGGAGAGAGGATGTAGCCGAGGCATTTGACCGTGTCGCGATGCCATTCGCATTTCTCTGCTTTTGCGTAGAGATGTGTTTGCATAGACGGCAGAGTACTTCGCGGACATGTTCCCGATGTTTTTCCGGGTGTCGGAATAGATGAGGATGTCGTCAATGTAGACTAGGACGCATACATCGAGAAGGTCGGAAAATACGTCGTTCATAAAGCGCTGAAAAGCGGCGGGAGCATTGGTGAGACCGAAAGGCATGACAACCCACTCAAAAGCACCGTAGTGGGTGCGGAAAGTGGTTTTCCACTCGTCACCTTCCCGGATGCAGACAAGGTGATAAGCGTGCTGGAGGTCAATTTTGGTGTAGATCTTCGCCCTGCGGGGAGTGTCGAGTAGGTCGGAAATAGCAGAAGCAGATATTTGTCCTTCTTAGTGATGGCGTTGAGTCCGCGGAAATCGACGCAGAGGCGGAGAGATCCATCCTTCTTCTTGATGAAAAGGACCGGAGTGCCATGCGGAGACAGCAAAGGGCGGATAAAGCCCATGTTGAGATGTTCATCGACGAACTCTTGGAGAGTCTGGAGTTCACTTTGCGAAAGGGAGTAGATCGGTCCAAGGGGTGGAGATGCTCCTTCTTCCAAATCTATCTTCAGATCGTAAGGTCGATGTTCAGCAGGTTTGTCGGCTTCGGCCTTATTGAACACGTCCGGGAAGTCACGATATTCTTCCGTAACTGAGCTCATGTCGACCGGAGCGGAAGTCGAGGCAGAATGAGCCTTGACTGAAGCCGAGTCGGAAAGGTGAAGCTGGAAAACGGTCGAGTCTTCTTGCCGTTGCAATACGCGGAAAGTGGTGGCGGAAACGAGCACAATTCGAGGAGCTTCGAGGGACGGAGGTGCTAGAGCGGGACCGGAGTGCGGAACTGAATCCACGAGCGGAGTTGCAGAAGAGGCTTGAGCCATCTTTGCGGACAACGTCGGAATAGACGGAAGTTGATCCGGGGTACGGAACTGTATTTGACCCAATGCCCAGTTAATCGACGGATTATAGCGGGTGAGCCAATTGTGTCCTAGTACAACGGAACAGCTAGCATCTAGCGGAGTAACATAAAACGTAACTTCATGGTTGTCCCCAGTAGCGAAACAGATAGACAGGTCCACGACTTGGGAAATTGCCGTGTTAGATGACCCGTCGAAAAGGCGGAGCGGAATTGTCGGAATGTTGCGGGTCGGAAGTTTATGTTTCAAAACAAAGTCGGAATCGAGGAAACAATGAGTCGAACCGGAGTCGATCAATGCTGTGAATGGGGTGCAGAAATTGTGTCAGAAGTGAGCGGAACAGAGAGGGAGTCGGATGACGAAAGAGCGGATGCGTTGAGTTTAACCTCGTTTGTCCCACAAATGGGGTCAACGCAGCCCTCAGCTCGTGCGGAGGCCGGAGGACTGCTGACTATTTTTTTGCATCCATAGCGGGAGCCGCTTCAGATTTCTCTTCCGTCTTCACCGCACGGCCCTTGGCCTTAGCAGCAGAAGCGGAAGCTCGGGTGCAATGGCGAGCGACGTGACTGCCTTTGCCACAGAAAAGGCACAGGTTGTTGTCCATGCGACGCTGGCGTTCTACAGGGGTTAGTTTTCCGTCCTTCCCAAGTTTGTCGAAAGGTTCGGAGTACTCTTCCGGGTGTTGGTGTTGGAACCAGAGGCCTGGTTGTTGCGAGGGGTGGAGTTGTTGTTCCGGTTGCAGGAGTTGGATCCGGAGCTGTTGTTGTTGTTTCCGGAGTTGTTGTTTCTGGAATTAGTCTTCTTCTTGTCTTTGTCAGACTTCTTGTCGGAAGACTTGTCGTTCTTGCTTTGGGCGGAAGTTTCACGAGCGATCTCGGAATGCCTTTCCCAGTAGCGCGAATCGATGGATTGGGCAAGGTTGTGAAGGTCGGTAAGGGTGGCGGGTTTTCCGACGCGGGCAATTTCATCCTTGATCTGGGATGGCAAGCCCATGTAAAACTGGTGTCGGAGTGCGGCTTCTCCCCATTGGACTCGAGGGGCAAGCTGCTGGAATGTGACGATATATTTAGCTATCTTATGAGTGTCTTTCATATGAAGCTTATCGAGTTCATTTTCCGCATCGGCTTCCATGTCAAATGGTCCGAAGTTGCTGCGGAGTTTGGAAACGAAGTTGTGGTAATCATCGGCCCAGTCGACGGGAGCGAATGGGTCCATGAGGGCGGGTTCGAAGTAGTCGAGAGCCGTGCCTCGGAGATAGGAAAGGGCGTAATTGACCTTTCGTTCATCGTCGGGAAAGGTGTCGGGACGATCATGGAAGTTGAGTTGAAGCTGGACCAGAAATGGCTGGAGCTTCTTGGGGTCGGAACCGTCGAACTGATCTGGTTCGCGGACCTTTGTCTTGGGGCGTGGTGGTGCTTGGGCCGGGCGCTGAAGTTGTCTGGCTAGCATGGCGATGGCTTGTGCAAGATCCAGAACTGGCGCGGGCGGAACTGGGTTGGTGGGAATCTGAGGTGGAATTGGAGGTGGGGGACCGCCGGGTGGGCCGCCATGAGGGCCACCTGGAGGTGGTCCTGGTGGAGGTGGTGGTGGTGGAGCTGGGCGTCGGAATGACGCTGCTGTTTGTTCGCCGCTGCTACTCGTCGAGTTTCCGTCATAGTCGGGATTGTCATCGGGATTAGCGTCGGGAACTTCTTCGAATCGTTGAGGAAAAGCATCGGAGAGCTCATCGTCAGCACGAGAGCTGCCGGAGGGTTCCGCATGCCTTGGTGCTGCGGATCTGAGACTGCCAAAATAAGAGAGAGCTTCGACAGTTCCTGCTCGAGCTGAAGTAGCTGTGGTACGAGGAGGCATAGTGATAGTTATCGGGTGGGAATCAGATAATACTGTTACGTATCGAGATTTCCGGTAAGTCGGAACTGGAAAGGACAGCGGCTTCAACTTGTAGGCTGCACCCCCAATGAACTATCGTCCTAAGTATTTCGGAAATGAGTCGGAAGTCGGAAAGTACTGAACTAGAGGTTGGTCGGAACTTGAGTCGGAACTGAGGCGGAAGGCGGAAGATGGGAGGCGGAGAGACTGAGGTCTTGCTAGGCTCGCTGTGCTAAGACCAGGAGATAGAGCGAAGGAAATCAAGTATCGAAGGTGATTATCTGATTGCAGAATAAGAGACATACATGACAGGCTTTTATACAAAGAGCTGAGACAACAGGTAATGATATGGTACTAAGCAAATTCCAGGGGAAGTGGAAGTCGAGTAGACAATGCGTGTGAACTAACTAATTGGGAACAATGGGACTACAAGGGGGGTTCAGGGTAAGGTAGAACAATGGCACAGAACAAGGTGTCGGGAAAACATATCTGACAACGACCTACAAGGGTGACCGGATATATGGTCTTGATGAACGATGAAGCGTGTCCGGTGGGTCCGAGTAATAGAGTCGAAAGAACAAGGGAATAGAACAATGGGCGGAATGTCGGAAATATTGGAGGGGCGGAAAGTGTAGCGGAACTGAAGGTCAGAAGTCGGAAATGAACGGTCGTAACAATTTCTCAAATTGCGACTGGTGAGTTAGTGTCCACTCCCTCGCCCCCCCTACCTTTAACAGCATCTCCCTCAGCCCATCGTACGCCTCCTCGTATGTGTCGCCTTTGGAGAGGAGGTTGGTGTCATCCACGTATGCTACTGCCGTCTGGCCCTTACCCGAGGCGACGTCTAATAAGTCAGCACTATAGAAGAGGTATAGGATCATGGACAGGGGTTCACCCTGTCCTATACTGTTGTCTATCGGTACCCATTCCGACATGAAGTCATTGAACTTAATCCTGGTGCACCTGCCATCAAGCAGCCGCTCAACGAACAACACATAAGCTTCTGGGACCTTTATTTTCCTCATATTGTGAAGCAGGCGATCTGTGACTGCATTCGGGAACGCCCCCTCGATGTCTAGGAATAGCATGACCGCGACCTTCTTCCTGCGCCAGGCACCTCTGATTTTGTTGACGATGAGATGGATGGAGTCCGTGGTCGTTCTCCCAGGCCTGCCTCCGAAGTGGTTTGCCGGGAGGAGGCCGTACTTTTCGGTCAGGTAGACCAGGTCCTCTGCCACTATTGCCGTCAGGAGTTTCCCGATCGTGTTGAGAAGCGCGATGGGGCGGCAGGATTTTGGGGTGTCATAGCTGGCCTTGCCCGGTTTCCGCAATACCACCGTGATCCATGATTTCCAGTTGTCACTGTAGGTACTCAGGGTAAATGTGGCTCTGAATATGCACAGGAGATACTCAGCAAGAAGGTCCGCCGACTCCTTCAGAACTATATTCGGTATTCCATCGTCTCCTGGAGCCTTGTATGGCTTCAGCTTGCATATCTGGCGCCTGAGCTGGTCTCCATTAAGCTGGAATGAGTGGTTCACTTGTCTCGGGTACTGGTAGCCTGGCGGGACCTGTGACTCATCGGGCCTGGGTGGGAAGAAGGCCGTGGCAAGAGCCCTGCCTTTTTCTTCGTTGGTCTCTGCTGTGCTAGCAACGCCGTTGCCGTCCACGACGTGCAGTGAGGGTATCCGGGACCTCCCTCCGTCAGTGGCCGGGTTGGTTAGGTATTTATTTGCCATCCAGAGCAGTCCCTTGTCCAGCCCATCCAGGTAGTCAGCCCATTGCTGTGCCTTGGCCTTGCTGATCGCCTTGCCATATTTTTCGCTTATCTCCCTGTGTTCTTTGTGAGAGGGGTGGTCAGCAGAGGCGCGATGCTTATAAGACTGGTGATTTATCCTGTTCTTTTTCTTCTTTAGCTCTGACAGCTCCCTGGTCCACCAACGATGCGAGTGTGGAACCGGCTTCGACATCGGCATGGCCATATCGATAGTGTGCTGGATGGCAATTGTTAGCGCACTGACCATTTCATTGAACTCAGCTATGGTGCCCAGTTCCCTCGCATCCCGGATTGCCTCTAGCTGCTTGGCCAGCTGTTCCCTGAAGACACTCCAGTCGACCATTCTGTAGTTGCAAAATGGTTCTGGTTTCTTGACCTCGACGTCGATGTCGAGTGTTGTGAGGACGGGCACGTGGTCGGTGCCAGGCCCTGTTCTTCCCGGCGCGGTGTCGCAGATGACGATTGAGTCAGCTATGTTATCTGTACAGAACACGTTGTCAACTCATGTCCAATTTTTCGTAGACATGGACTGTAGGGTAGGGAGGCGCCTTGGCAATGTCATAACCATGTTGTAGTCTGAAAGGAGTGAGATCAGCTCCTCTGCAGCCCTGGTTGCTTCCGCCGTAAATAGGTGGTGGTTCCTCTCCTCGTCCCACATGGGGTGGTGCCGGTTGAAGTCCCCGCACCACAGCATGGAGTCCGTCTCATGTTGGATGATACGATTCCGCTCTGAGTCGATATAGCTGTCAACGGCCCTCAGTGTCGCCGAGTGCTCGCAATCGTTATAGATGTTGAAAATTGTTATTTTGCCCCGAGGGTGCTTGAGCTGGACCGCCGTCACGTCGTTTGATCCAGTGAAAGAGATTTGTGACCACGTGTTGGTGTCCAGCGCCGCGTTCACCAATATCACCGAACGCTTGGTAGCTGGGTCAGTGAGATGGGAAGAGGGATATAGTACTCGCCAATTGTGATTAACCTTCGTGTTTCCCAACGTGTCTATGTAGGGCTCTTGCAGCAGTATCAGGTCCTGCTCCGCGTGTATTGTAGAGTTGATGAGGTCGTACTAGGCCTTGTCGGATTTATTGAGATTTTGTTGGTATATTCTCAGTCTCTTTGGCAACGGTTCTATCGTGTAAGACATCACTGGGTCGGTGGGGGTGGCCCGTCGTTTCCATCTATGTGTCCCCTTCGAGCAGTGGGGCCCAGGCTGATGTTGTTGGGAGCGGTGAGAGGACTGGCGTGTGGCTGTGGGGGTCCTGGCTGCGCCTGTCGCCCTTCTTGAGGGAGAGGCGACCTGCGTCTGTAGGACAGGGTCGCCTGCCTGTGGCCACCTCTTCTGTGTGTGACTGTTTCCCAGTCTCCGGCATTTGTCGGCAGGAGAGGCTGAGTGGTCAATGGGAATATAGGGGGGGGCTTCTTGGGGGGCTGTGACACGTGAGTCCAGTCTTCTTCGGTAGGGAAGTAGGGCATCTGATTCTCGAGTAGTTTAGCGTCCATCTCTGCACACTTACCTAAGAAGGTGGGGCAGGCCCTTGCCCAGCTGGTATGGTCGTTCGTCCTGCACGAAGTGCAGTACTGCCTTGTCTGGTCGCAGGTCGAGGTTTTGTGCTGCCCGCCGTAGGTACCACATGTGTCGTAGGTTTGCAGGCAGACATAGGATAGGTGATTCCAACCTTGACATTTGAGGCACCGGGTGGGCTCTTTTTTGCATTTCTCCGTGTATACCCACTTTTGGCACACTATCAGCCCGTCGATGAGGACCTTGTTGGCGATCTCAAGTGTGGTGAAGGTAATCAGCGCATGGCCGCAGGTCTGGCTGGCAGCGCAACACTGTTTGGGCTTAATCCACCTGGCCTTGTCAATCGCGCCAAGGGGGAGCTTGTTGTTCTCCTCCATCCCCAGCAGCTCGCCTTCCCTCTCCGGCTCGAAGTGTAGCGGTATGAATTGGAGCACGAGCGGGAAGAGCCGTGCCTTTATCCTGCGTCGGGTGCGAGGGCCTCTGTGGATTGCACTCTGTGCCACGCTTCATTGAGCCATCTTGCCGAGCCCTCAGAGTCAAGCTTGAATAGAAGGCCGCCGTTGGCGAGCCTTTTGGCACTAACGACGGCTTGGGAGCCATCCGAGCCCATATCGCCGATGACTTCGTTGGCTTTCAACACAAGCTTGGTGTTGTCCAGGTCTGCTAGGATGCGGTCCCCCAGGGCCGCAGCATCTACGAGCACCTGTCGCTGTTTGATTCCTTCTCTCACCCGCACCCTCACATCCAGGGTGTATGCCCTTGTCGGTATCTGTTGCGGTGCCGTCGAGGCCTTAAGTATGGCATCCCTATAGCTGGACGTGGTCTCGCTAATCTTGGATGCCGTGGTAGCAACCGCAGAGGACGTAGTCTGCATCGTCTCCGCCACCGCTATCGCCTTCTCGGCAGCCTGCTGATACACCCTGGCTGCCTCTCCAGCAACTGCTGCAGCCTTGTCGACCAGTTCAGTGGCCTCCCGTACCCTGTTCGCGAGGGTAGCGCTCTCTTCCCTGATGCTCGCCCCTATTAAGTTCACTACCCTTAGGCTCCTCTCGTCATCCTCAACTGTCTCTAGCGTGAAGGCGATGGACCTCATCGCGTTGACCGCCTGTCGCAGCACCCCTTGTACTGTGTAACTTGTAGCAGGGCAGTGGACAGTGTGTCGATCGTCCACGAGGCACCTGGCACTGTCAGCAACGTGTGTTCGAGGTAATGCTTACCTTCGTCAGCACTCTTTATCTCTTGTCCCGGGAGGTCCCTGATTTCTTCTCGTGTCAGCGTTTCCGTGTCAGCTGCTGCACCCCTAGTGGTCGGTCGGGTCGTAGGCGCCCGCCTCTCCAGGAGTTGTCCTGTACACTTCGCTGGCTCTGTCACCTTTTCTCTGGCTGTTCCCGATGCAGTTCTAGGCTGGATGCGTCCCTGGGCGTCCAGCTTGGCCTGCGCCATAGCCGGGGTCGCCAGGCGTTGTGTTGGCGTGTTCCTACCCCTCGCCCCACTTGTCGACGCGTCGTTCGACATCGGAGCTGGGGTTGGTGGGTTGTCGACGTGGATACTTGTGTAGATGTGTGATTATGTAGTGGAGAGTCTTTTAGAGACGTGTCTGTGCGAGGAATTATGAAGGAAATGTAGAACTGCGTTAAGCGCCCTTCCAGTGGTGGTGGTCGGAGTACAAAAGGAGTTCCAGCTGTGGGCTTGATGACGTGTTGGCTATCGTTATGGACGGCCTGGTTATTTGCCTGGTTTTCTTGGGCTTGCCAGGCTCTCGTTCTCGCCTTCTGGTGAGCCCCATAAGCCCAAACTTGTCCACTGCAAAGGTACACTGATGTCGCTCTGCCCATTCGCCTGCTCCGCCTGGTTTGCACATGACTTTTCTCAGCTTGTCGAACGCCTCTTGGAGGTCCGCCCCCTCTGCCATCAACGTGGTGTTGTCCACGAATCCAACGCAGTCCTCCCCGTTCGCCCGTTCGCCCGTCTTATCGTCTCGAGCAAGTCTGTGTTGTAAAACTGGTACGCGATGGCTGATACCGGGCATCCCTGGTCCATTCCTCTGCTGACCAGTCTGGCTGGGGTGCTGAAGTCGTTGAAGCTGACCATGGTAGCTCTCCCTTCCACTCTTCTGCGTATCCATCTGGTGTATTCTTCCGGTATTCCCCTGCGGCGCATGTTATGTATCAGTCGGTCTAGTAGTATGCTGGGAAATGCCCCCTTGATGTCTAGAAACAGTAGACCTAGCACTCTACCTTTCCCCCATGCATCCTTAGCGGTCGTGATTGTGTAATGTATGGCGTCTGTCGTGGAGCGTCCTGGCCTGCAGCCAAAGTGGTTCTCCGGCAGTAAATGATGTCGCTCCGCCATTTTGACTATGTCTTCGGCCACACACGCGGATAGCATCTTGCCTATTGTGTCCAGTAGTGCAATGGGCCGGTATGACCCCGGCAGTGTGTAATTGCTCTTCCTGGGCTTCCAGAGCACCCTCGTGACTGAGTCCCTCCATTCCGCAGGGTAGACATCGAGGTCGAATGTGGCTCGATAGAGCGGGCCTATGTATGGTAGCATCGTGTTAACACACTGTTTTATTAGCACGTTGGGGATGCCGTTCGCTCCGGGGGCCTTGAAAGGGTTGAGCGTCTCCACCGCCCTCCTTATTTGGTCGTCCGTGATCAGGGCGTAGTCGAAGGCCGGCTCTGGGTGTGAAGAATAAGAGTATCTGAGATTTGTTTGAATGAGAGTAAGATTCAGACTTCGAAGTAAAGTCGAATCGAGTGGGGTGTCGTTCTGTAGAAAATAGCCTACGCAGTGTATATGCGCAGTGAAATAGATTCTAACACAAATCAGATGTCTCGAGATGAAAGCTTATGTGGGCAACAAGTGAGTTCGATTAACTACTGCTATACTATACACATGGCAGCCTTTTAACTAGTGGAAGGAATGGACTAGGACGGATGTCGAACGACCGGCGTAAGAGGGTGTGGGTATTAGGACTAGATGACGGGGTTTGATGTGCCGGTAGCTGCGGAACATGTATATATTGTATCTATCGAATGGGAGGGGTGGAGTACGGTGTGTGCATCAGAAAGGGGTGAGATAGAAGAAAGAAGGAAGATGGGAAAAGGGAATATGAGTGGCTGGCAGGCTAGCCGTTGTACCACTCCACGGATCATATGTGTTTCGGGCTCGGGCATTGTCTCGGTTCAGGGGTCGGCTGTGTGTCCGCGGGCTGATGGGGTTTTTATGATAGATCGTGTGGGTGTGTGTGTGATCGAGTGGGGGAGCTAAGGGTTAGTGGCACGGTCGTATTGCATAGACGTGTTGCATATGGAAGGGGTTGGATGAGGTGAAATGAAATGAGAGTAATGTTTTTGGTGTGGAATTGTGACACTGGGTACTGGTAGTCTGTAAGAACCCGGCCTTTGGCCGGTTACTTACCGGTATAACTTTCTTCCGAGCCCAAGCCTTGTGATACTCGTGCCCGAGTACATATGATTCTTATCCTGCGCCCGAGCCCGAGCTAGAGCTAGAGCTCATATCCAACCTTGATCCCATGCCCGTATCCCCTTAGTTACTGATTCCGCTCCATCACGCATCATTCATATATTACCTCACCCTGACCTCGCTCCCCTGACCTCGCCCTGACCTCCACTAATATGTTCACCCCTGACTTGTACCCTCGCTCGTATATAAACCCCCCTGTATGCATTCCTACTCCCAGTCTGAAAATCAACTATCGTATACCTTTGATCCCTAGTTAGTTTCGAAGCTTCGCCTCTTGAGCCAAACCTCGCCTCTTATCTGTTTGCCTCCGAAGTTGGGACTCGTGCGTAGGGTCGGCGCAGCACATAAGCTGAAGCCTAGTCCCTCTCCGACTTCCCCATCCAAACCTCGCTCCGTAACCTTGGACCTTACCTCGGGTTTCGCTCCCGACCTCGGTCAACCTTACGAAGGATCGTATCATAACAGTATTTTCAGACTGCTTACACCCTACGTATCCCTTTTCTTCACTATGTCCATGATGACTCGTTCCCGCACCCTTCGGGGTATATCAGAACAACCATGTTTCACCACCGTCCCCGGGGATACCCCTCACAGACCCCGCCGAGCCTAGTAACAAAAGCAAAGGTAGGGCTAACCCCGGTGACCCTTCAGGTGATCCAGGTGATGGCTCTGGAGATTCTGACAACGATAGGGACCTCCCCAACCTCCCAACCGAGGACCTCGGTGACCTCGAGGACAACGAGCTTATGCGTCGAGTGTTCATCAAGCTCGCGAAACCTCGTGAGTCCGAAGCACGAGCCAAGGTCAAGGAACCGGATAGTTATGACGGTACTGACCAGGCCAAGCTTCGCACCTTCTTCCTTCAATGTGTACTCAACTTCCGAGATCGTCCCACAGCGTTCAAGACTGGGGCCTCGAAGGTGCAGTATGCTATTTCGAGCCGGCGATCCTTGGCGAAGTCCAACCCAAGCCAGATTGGCTCGAGGACTGGGACAGCTTCAAGGCCAAGCTCGAGCTCAACCTCGGCCCATACGACAACGCTGCCCAAGCCGAGATCAACCTCGAGAAGATCGTTATGAAAGAGCACCACAAGGCCACGCAATTCTTTATTGACTTCGCCCGAGCTTCGACTAGGACTCAGTGGAACGATGCGGCCCTCCGACACTTCGCCTACAAGGGCTTGGCCAAACGAATCAAGGAGGACTTACTTCACTTCCCTCGATTCCGCAGCCTCGCTGAGCTTAGGAACTGTGGTTTTATACTAGGAATATGATTTTAAGACGATATGATTTAATCTCTTAATTATGAGATGAATCGAGTAAGCTTTGAAGTAGACAGGAATATCTGCGCGCACAGTGGGTATGCGTGTCTTATGAATAGTGTTGACTGGAAAATCTACTACTGAATGAGGGGTGAAACGATGTGTTTTTTCACTGCTGTTTCATTGTACATGGGACTACCTATTTATTAGTTACTGGTGGCACTTGGCGGTCAAGGGATTGGTGATGTGATACTAAAGGAATGATGGAATGGGGCGAGCGGCGCACATGTAACGATAGGAGTGACGACGTGTGTTGAATAGGTTGGGCTTGGAGATGGAGTGTAAAGTAGGATGCGGGAACGGGAGTTTAGTGAAGGATAGGGGGCATAGTCTGGGTATAGGCAGGGTCGGCTCGACGTGTCGCGTCCCTTGATTGGGTCACGTGACTGATGGAAAGCTCATGATTCGGGATGGGCTCGGTGTTCTTGGATAGCGTTTTGGGTGTTGTAAATCGTGGTAACACGTGATACGTGTCCCTGTGACATCGGGGGAGTCGGGGGATGTGATCGGGTCAATTTGAGTGGGCATATGATGATCCGGCGGTCTCGGGTATTAGTGCCATAATGCATATATGCCGAGAGAGGGGTTATCGGCGTGTTGGTCGTGATATGGGGTTGTGTTTGTTGTAGTTAATATGTTAATATTGTATTCTTTTAATACTTTCAACAGGAACTTCGCGCTGGAATGTGACAGCCATTACTGGGAGCGTAAGGAATATGACGCCATGATCAATGGTCATAGCTCCCAGCCTGCATGCGCCACTAATCAGTCCAGCAGCAATGCCACTAACAACAACCAGTCTTCCAGCGGTTCCAATAACAATAAGAACCACAACAAGACTAACAACAATGGCAAAGGTTCCAACAACAACTCTTCGAACAACAAGAGCCAGCCCGACATATCGAGCCAGCTCGGGAAGGATGGCAAACTACTTCCCGAGGAACGCCAACGTCAGGTCGACCAGGGCCTTTGTCTGCTTTGCGGCACCAAAGGCCACATTGTCAAGGACTGCCAGAAGAACAAGTCTACCAGCAGTAGCGGTTCTAAAGGTCGGGCAGCGAAGACCCCTAACAAGGGGACTTCAGCCTCCATTACAGAGGTGAAAAAATAGGTAGCAACCTCGGAACCACATGATCCGAGGATTGCGGTAACCTCACCCGTGTGCTCAGACTCAGTGCCGCTTCTCATTCATTGTCCAAAGATTCCCTTAATGTAGATCTAACCTCGCCTTCGCTTCCCAACGTCGCTTTTGTTGCATTAGTTGACTGCGGGTCCTCAGATTGCTTTATTGAATCCAGATTTGTCCAGAAGTACTCTATGCCTGCTTATCCTGTCTCTCCTATACCCTTGAAACTATTTGACGGTAGTACTAACACTACCATTACCCAAGCTCTAGACCTCTGTATCTGCTTTCCGACTGGCGAACAACAATGGGTTACCTTCTACATAACCTCGCTTGACTCAAGTTGCTCGGTGGTACTTGGCCACAACTGGCTCACCTGCTACAATCCGTCGATTGACTGGGTATTGGGCAGTATTACTTTCAAGACCATCGACCTAACTACGACTCCAGCGACCACGGCGACGTCAGCCTGCTCAGCTTCGGCTACGACTTCGGCCTCGCCTATGGCACCTTCGCCCCCGCCTTCGACCTCACCTCAGAACTCACCTCTGAAGTTGCAAGCACCGCTCGTTTCCCTAATCAATGCACCCGCTTTCATGCGCACGTCTAGATTGGAAGGGTCCGAAGTGTTTCAGCTCAATCTGGCCTCGCCTGAGCTCCTCGCCCGACGAGCAACATCGGGAGAAAGCTCTCCCGAGCTTTCTGAGAACGTTAAAAAACATGTTCCCGAAATATATCATGAATTTGCAGATGTGTTCAGCAAAGCATGCGCTGACACTCTAGCTCCCCACCGACCTCACGATATCAAGATCAACCTTGAAGAAGGGACCTCGCCGCCTATCGGTCCCATCTACTCTCTCTCAGCTTCTGAACTCAAAGCACTTTGCGAGTTCATCGACGAGCACTTGAACATCGGTTTCATCCGACCTTCACGCTCGCCTCATGGTGCACCGGTATTGTTTGTCCGCAAAAAAGATGGCTCACTTCGGTTGTGTGTCGACTTCCGAGGTTTAAACAAGATCTCGAAAAAGGATCGGTATCCATTACCATTGATTGCTGACTTACTTGATGCTCCAAAGAATGCTCGCATCTATACGAAGATTGACCTTCGTCACGCTTACCACCTTGTAAGGGTGGCAGAGGGTGACGAATGGAAAACCCCCTTCAGGAATGGCTATGGGTCTTTTGAATGGTTGGTTATGCCATTTGGTCTCACTAACGGCCCTGCTGCTTTCCAGAGATTCATGAACGAGATTTTCGCCGACCTTTTGGACGTTTGTGTGGTGGTATACTTGGATGACATTCTAATCTACTCCAGTGACCCCTCCAAACATGTTGAACATGTCAAGGAAGTCTTGCGACGACTGCGACTCAACAACCTCTTCGCCAAAGAAGACAAATGCGAGTTTCATCGCGACTTGGTTCAATTCCTTGGCTACATACTCTCTCCCGAGGGCCTCACTATGGTGGACGACAAGGTAAAGGTAATTCAAGACTGGCCTGAACCTCGCAAAGTTCACGACATCCAGTCTTTCCTCGGTTTCGCCAACTTCTACCGACGTTTCATTCACAACTACTCCAACATCACCATTCCTCTCACCCGACTCACCGGCAAGGGTACCCCTTGGAACTTTTCCGAGGATTGTCGACAGGCCTTCAACCTGTTGAAGAAGGCGTTCACTACTGCTCCTATCCTTACCCACTGGATTCCTGACATTCCACTAATCATAGAGACTGATGCTTCAGATTATGCCTTAGCGGCAATCTTATCACTGCGAACCTCGGAAGGCGAACTTCATCCCGTCGTCTTTCACTACCGCACATTCACCTCTACTGAGCTCAACTACGATGTTCATGACAAGGAGCTCCTAGCAATTTTTGAAGCGTTTCAACGCTGGCGACACTACCTCGAGGGCTCTGGCAACCCTGTCGACGTTATCACCGATCACAAGAACCTTGAATACTGTTCAACAACGAAGCTCTTGACCCGTCGACAAGCTCGGAGGTCAGAATACCTTTCCCAGTTCAACCTCGCCATCCATTTCCGACCTGGTCGTCTCGGAACGAAGCCTGACTCTCTCACTAGACGATGGGACGTCTACCTTAAAGAGGGGAATAGCAACTACGCCACCATAAACCCACAGAACCTACGGCCAGTGTTTACTCAACACCAGCTGGCATCGTCCCTTAGAGCTACTAACCTCGCTCCCATCGTACTCCGAGCCGCTTCGCTGCTTGATACCGAGCAGATCCGAGCTGACATACTAGCGAACCTTCCCTCAGACCCCATAGCCAAGTCGCACCTCGGCTTGGTTAATGACCCGAGGTGGACCACAGACCCCGAGGGTTATCTCAAGCTTGACAACCGAACCTATGTTCCAGCGGCCCAAGACCTTCGACTTCGCATCCTGCAATACAAGCACGATCACATTCTCTCAGGACACTTCGGGGTCAACAAGACCTTGGAGCTGATCCGACGAGACTACACTTGGCAAGGGATTAGATCCTTTGTCAAGGAGTATTGCAAGACGTGCACCACTTGTATGCCAAGCAAGCCGCAACGTCACAAGCCCTATGGTCTCCTCAAACAACTTCCCGTTCCCGAGAAGCCTTGCAATTCCATCTCTATTGATTTCATTGAGCAGCTCCCCCCTTCATCCGAGTTCACCTCCATACTAGTGATTGTTGACCGCTTCACTAAGCAGGTTATCTTCATTCCAACCACCGACAAGATAACCTCGCAAGAGCTCGCTCACCTCTTCGTCCTTCATGTCTTTTCCAAGCATGGAGTCCCCTCGCTCGTCACCTCGGACAGGGGTTCCGAGTTCGATTCCCGAGGGTGACGGTCAAACCAAGCGTGCTAACCAGACCTTGGAACAGTACCTCAGGATATACTGCAACTATCAATAGTCCAATTGGGCTTCGCTCCTTCCCCTAGCCGAGTTCGCTTACAACAATGCGCCTAGCGCAACCACCGGCATATCTCCATTCTTTGCTAATAAGGGTTACCACCCGAACCTCGCAGTCCACCCCAAGGGCGACCTCACCTCGGTACGAGCTCGAGACTTTGTGGTTGACTTGGACGAGCTACACCAAGAACTTCGCCGCGCCATCCTCAAGGCGCAGAAGACCTACCAAGCCTCGGCCGATGTTCGCCGCAAACCCGCTCCTGATTTCCAAGTAGGATCCCTCGCCTTTGTAAAGGCACAGTATTTCAGAACAACTCGGCCTACCAAGAAGCTCGCTGAGAAGTTCTTGGGTCCTTTTGAGATCATTTCCCGAGCAGGTACTCACTCCTTCACTCTTCAACTTCCAGAACACATGCATTCGGTCCATCCAGTATTCCACGTATCTATGCTCGAACCAGCCTCGCCCAACACCATCCCGAACCGAGTTCAGCCACCTCCACCCCCAGTCGTTATCGACGGCGAGCCTGAGTTTGAGGTCTCCGAAATCCTCGACTCGAAGATCGATAATAGACGAAAGAGCTGCAAGCTGCTCTATCTTGTTAGGTGGACTGGTTACGAAGGTACCGACGAAGAAACCTCGTGGATCCTTGCTTCCGAGCTTGATCATGCCTCGGAGCTGGTCACTGACTTCCACGAATCTTACCCGGGCAAGCCGGGCCCTTTGACTGCTCTATGATCGTTTCCTTGTTTAACCCCCATGACCCCAGTAGTTAGATAACAAAATCCCCTCGCAATCGAACAACACAAAAAAACCAATAAAATCCAAGAAAAATTCCATTATTCCATTTACTAGTTTACTCCAACATCCTCATATCCTCTCCCTCGCTCTCCTCGCTACCCTCGCCTGACTCCTCCTCATTACTACGGCTACTTCGCTCCACCAGACCCCCATGTCCCCCATAATCCGCCAAGTCTCTCGCCCCCTGCATCCGCTTCAAGTAATTCCGCCTCCTCCTTATCCTCATGAACTCCACATCCGCCCTGTTCATCCTGTCATTCGCAGCCCTAAACACCCCCAGCAACTCGCACACCCTCTCCCCAACCTCGCCAACTTTCTTCCCCACATCCTTCACCGCCGCTATCAACTCCCTCATCTCCGCACTTCACTCCGACCTTCCTCGACCTCGGTTTCCTTTCCCTCACTCTGCCTCACCTCCTCAACCTCGCTCCCCTCACTCTGCCTCGCTCCCCCAGCCTCCTTTCCCTTCTCCTCGCTCAACCTCGCTTCCATACGCTCCACCCTCACCTCCAAGTTTCGCTTGACCCAATCACTTGAGTCATCGTCGTTTTCAACATCGTCCCGAACCTTGGTCTCTTTCTTCGACCTCGGTCCGTCCTTGCCCTCCTCACTCATTGCCCGCTTCCTGCCCACCTCGCTCGCCTGACCTTTCACTTGGTTCACCTTGCTGCGACGACCATGGGCTATACTACAGACCAAAGATCGTGTCCTGCACCACACGCAGGCACCCTGGTCGGCGAGGCCGAAGTCAAGGCTAACGGCCCGAAGGCACGTATAGTCCCGCTCTTCGCAGCGTGCGCACCTCGCCTCGGCCTTGGTCGCGAGTTGCCACTCACGAGGTCCTCCGTCGGCGAGCTTGTACCCGTATAGGGACAAGTCGGTGGGGTGGTACGAGAACAGCATGCATGTATACTACACAAGTCAGGAGCGTCCATGACCAGACTACGACGGTACTCACCTTCTTGCCTTTGGGCCCTGCATATCTATGGCCCCCGCATCCTCGATGGGCCACGGGACCACCTCGGGTCGAACCTCCGGCATAACCTCACCCGAGGGACCATCCTCCTCAGATAGCAGGGTCTGGTCATACGCGTTATTCATGCTGTTCTTGTTGATAGCAGAGTTAAATAGTGGTTGGGGGCACACCAGATTCGTTGGCACTTGGGTTTGCTGCCTCCTACCCACCCTTTTATCTAGCCTCAGCTACGACTAAGCTTCGCCTTTCCGGCGACTTAACATCGGGCTGGGATCTAGATTTGAGGATAGGCGAACCTTGTTCATATTACGGCCTCGAGGGTCTCGGCCATAAGGAGGGGATACTGTAAGAACCCGGCCTTTGGCCGGTTACTTACCGGTATAACTTTCTTCCAAGCCCGAGCCTTGTGATACTCGTGCCTGAGTACATATGATTCTTATCCTGCGCCTGAGCCTGAGCCCAAGCTAGAGCTCATATCCGACCTTGCTCCCATGCCCGTATCCCCTTAGTTACTGATTCCGCTCCATCACGCATCATTCATATATTACCTCGCCCTGACCTCGCTCCCCTGACCTTGCCCTGACCTCCACTAATATGTTCACCCCTGACTCGTACCCTCGCTCGTATATAAACCCCCCTGTATGCATTCCTACTCCTCAGTCTGAAAATCAACTATCGTATACCTTTGATCCCTAGTTAGTTTTGAAGCTTCGCCTCTTGAGCCAAACCTCGCCTCTTATTCGTTTGCCTCCGAAGTTGGGACTCGTGCGTAGGGTCGGCGCAGCACATAAGCTGAAGCCTAGTCCCTCTCCGACTTCCCCATCCAAACCTCACTCCGTAACCTCAGACCTTACCTCGGGTTTCGCTCCCGACCTCGGTCAACCTTACGAAGGATCGTATCGTAACATAGTCGCTTTGTATGCCTTCGCTGTCTGCTCCTGTCGCCCGGAAGAATGAACTGAACAGCATGTCAGCCTGCTGCTCATTGGTGTCTGCCACCCACCAGGTCCCATCATCTCTTTTGGCAGTGAGGGTCGGTACTATATGAAACGGTGGTGGTCGCTGGAGCTGACAAAATCTAGGGCCGAAGCCAGGAGCAGGGGCAGAAAAGCATACGCCAGACGAGGTGATCTAGCGGACAGAGTGCACGAGGAGTACAGAGAGGCGACGAATCAGTACGCGAGGAAGATAGAAAAGGCGAAGCAGGAGCATTGGGATGCGTTCCTGGAGGAGGTAGACCAAAAGACTGTGTGGACGGCTCATAAGTACGCCTCAGCAGACCCAACAGACGGAGCGCCAGCGAACAGTACCGAAGAGATAAGGGTTAAGAAGTAAGAGGGTTACTCAAAAGGAATTCGCCCTAATCTACAGTCATAGCGAAATAGCCCGTGGCACTTGACGATGTAACGTGCAAGGTGTCACGGAAAGGTTGTCTAAGTAACGACAATCCTTTCGCCGGTGAAGGCACCCCTTTGGAGCCCTTCGCTGACAGCAGAAAATAACTCAAAGGCTAGAGTAACAAAGATGAAGTATGAGAACTCACCAGTGATGCTTAAGTCCTCTTCTGGTCGAAGGTAGAAATCTACAGGAGAAGGCTCAAGACGATGGTCACAGCGAGGTCAAGTTTGCACAAGATGACGTATGATAATTAAACTGGAGAATATACATGCGAATGTAGACTACTTATATCGAATGCTCATATGGTGCTAGCGAATAGGAAAGAGGCCGTCTGGAGTCAGGGTTGGATAGGGGTGTGCGGTCAGGATACATAATAGATGAAATAGACATACAATAGAATGGAAGAGGGGTGCGAACATGAAACAACAGAGAGGAAAGAGGGCGAAGGCCCCTATGTACGAAAACACGCCTTTGGACCTGCATATACACCACCCTGCACGGACTCTTCGTCTGCTGGGTTGATCCCACATGACCTATGGGTAGGATGCCCCGCGAATGCTTTCTGGCCATAGGAACACCCAAAGGGGGTTGAGTTGAGAAGATGATGGGACCAGTGATGAACCATCAATCCGGTTAAAGGATATCGATCGTGTTTGATGGCATGCCTGCTGGTGAATGATACGAGTAGCGAATGGTCATATGGCGAATGTGGCGAATAGCGAATGGAGCGGGGAGTGAATGGAGCGAAGACGAGCAAACATGGAAGAGTGGTGAAAGGGAACACAGGGATAGCTGGGTACAAGAAATAAACGAGTCATGACAGCCTGCACCTCCTTGAGATTCATGATAGGACCAGTGATGAACCATCAATCCAGGTAAAGGATGTCGATGTCGATTGTATTTGATGGCATGGCTACTGGCGAATGATGCGAGTAGCAAATGGTCATTTGGCGAATGTGGTGAATAGTTAATGGAGGATTGAATGGAGCGAAGCTGAGCGAACATGGAAGAGTGGTGGTGAAAGGGAAAACAGGTATAGCTGGATACAAGAAATGAATTGGTCATGACAACTGTGTAGTGAAAACTTCAGTGAAGCTAATTCGTCCTGCCCTGCAGTGGTACAAGTCCCATTGAGTCCAACCTGCACGGAGGCTGCAACTGACACTATCCGAATGCATCCTGAGCATGTGGGTCTGTCATGGGGTGGGAGTTTAACAGATGATGGGTTCTATGATGGATGAGGGCCCCAACACCTGGCGTCCTGGCAGGAATGATGCGAATAGTGAATGCAAAACCAGTATGGCAACGAATATTTTGGCAAGATATTCGCTGGTTCGGGAAGCCGTTCCCTGGTTCAGGAGGTCATTCGCTGTGTGCTGTGAAATGATTCGCAGAATAAACGAATCATGACATCTCTCAGGTGTGCGTCTAGTTCCTTGTTGAACTCTTCCATTCTACCTGTCTGAAGTTGGACTTGGGGACATACGCGACCTTCCTGAGCGAGACGTCGATCATTGTGTCCACTGGGAAATGCTCGCTTTTGGCTGGCTGGTCTTCTGGAATTGTTCTGCAGCTGATGAGCTGCTCCAGCATTTCTGTGGAGATAAAAACATTGTCAGTTCACGTGTAGTTTCCCGTTGCCATGGCTCTTAGCATTGGTATCTCTTTTGGGAGTGCCATCTGCATGTCGTACTCCGCTATGGTGTTTAGCAGGAGCTGCGCCTCGTCTAGGTTGCTGCGAGTGAACAGGTGTGAATTCTGACCCTCGTCCCACATTGGATGGTGCCGATTGAAGTCTCCCAACCATATCTCCCCGCATGTGTCTTCTTCTTGCACTTGGCCGCCTTTCGCTTTGTTCTGTAGGTGTTTCTGTAGGTCTCTTATGCTGTCAGAATGGGTACAGTCGCAGTATATGTTGTATATTAAGACGTTACCGGTGCCAGTTTTTATCTTGACTGCTGTGACGTGTGGCGTCCCTACGTCTACTGCTGCCCAGTCGTTCGTGATTGTGTCTTTGTTGATGAGTATCATGGATCTTGTCCGTTTGGTCTTGTCTTTGTAGTGTGTGTCGGGGTATATCGAGTACCAATGCGGTGAGGCCCTACCATTTCCAAGAAAATCGATATACGGTTCCTGTATTGCCACTATGTCATATTTGCTGGGAGGGCACTTAGCCAGTAGATCCGCGGTCACTGTAAGCGACTTGTTTACATTCTGTTGTCTGACTCGCAAGTGTTTTCTGGGTGTGTTGTTGTCACTCATCCTTGATATAGGTTGTTGTCGTTGTCTTCTCGCTGTTGTCCCTCGAGGTTCTCCCCCCCTATGCCGTACTCGTCCAGCCGCCTCTGTCAGTTTCCTTTGTTTGCCCAGCCAGGGTCGTGGTGCCCTCTCGGCGGGTTGACTCCCCTATTTCCTTCGCCTTGTCTTTGCCCTCTGGTCACCATGTTCCACCCATTATACTGCCATTCATCTACGTTTTGCTGTCTGACTGCATTCTGCGTGTTGAGCCTCTTGAAAAGCTCGCCCGCATCTTCCACTTCTCCTGCGACTCCCTGTTGCTCCCACATCCAGGGGCTGTCACTTGGGAAGTATTTGTAGGTGTGCTCTGCGTCTGCTCTCTCTATCGCTTGGCACACTGCCTTGAACATAGGGCAAGTTCAGGCCCACGCTGCATGCCCATATTCGTCGCAGTTCACGCACTTGAACTTGCTGGGGTCTGTTTCCTCGCATTCTGCTGTTCTGTGCGGCTTCCCGCACGTGCCGCATCTCTCCTGGTCCGTGCAATCTGCAGCCATGTGTCTGGCATTATGCTGATTGTTGGCCCGCGTTCTGTGCTGGGACGCAGCATGCGGCGGCGGGTCTGTGCTCAGCGGCATGACCCTTTTGGTTCGCTTCTTTTTGTAGAAGTGGTTTTGGTGACAGCAGTGGTATGTCTGCGAAGGTCTGTACGTGTATTACTCGGCGCGTGCATATGAAAAAGCATTTGGATGTTTTTGGATGTTATGGTGGGCGTGAGAAAGTTCACCCTCCAGAGATCACAGATTGCACATGGCGCTACCCAAGGACGTACCCATGCTGAGATCGATGGCTACGGGGAACTACACGCGAACAGATAACGTCTTTGTCTCGTCTTCAGTCATTGAAAATATGATCAGCTGCAGCACAGTGCCAGAAGATCTACCACCAAAAAGCGATCACCTGCCTGTAGACACCATGATCGATGTATCCATCAAGTCCAGCATGCAACCACCGAAGCCCAACTACAGACAGGTGGACTGGCAGGAATACAAAAAGATACTCGAAGCTGAGTTAAAATACAGGATCAGAGAGCCCACTCCACTCACCGCTCAACAGTTCCATTACTGCTTACGAGAGCTGACAATGGCCATTCTGGACACCACAGAAGAACTAGTGCCAAAAACCAGACCGTTGTCATGACGTGTTTATTTCCCATACTCAGATGCTCAGTTTTCCTATTTTCTCACTCCACCTTCGTGTTCGTTCCGATCGCCATTGTCATGTTCGGCAACCGATTCTCGCTGTTCGCACCAATTACCATAGCCACACTGTCAAACGCACGATCGACGTGTTTGGACTGACTTGGCAGCCATCGCTGGGTCTACCACCTCCTCTGCTCGACCCTCTTCCGATGGTGTTCTGGTAATTGGATTGTCATGACCTGAGTATTTCCTGCACCTTTTTATCCCCATTTCCCCTTTCGCTACTCCTCCCCAGTGTTCGCTCGGCTTCGCCCTCCACCTCGACCTCTCCTCCTCTATGTCACCTCTGTTCACCCTTCCTCGCATTTCGCCAAATAACCATTCGCTGCTCGCATCATTCGCCAGCAGGCACACCATCAAATCACGATTGACATCCCTATCCAGCATGATGGCTCATCAGTAACTCCATCAGCTTCTCGATCCAACCCCCTTTTGGTGTTCATATGAGCAGGGTGCGTTCGCGGGACGTCCTACCCGTGGGTCGTGTGGGATCAACCCAGTAGATGAAGAACCCGTGCAGGGCAGTGTATATGCGGGCCCCAAGACATGGTTTCATACACAGGTGTCTTCGCCACCTTCACCCTCTGTCGTTTCATGTTCTCCCTCTTCTCTCATTCTATTGTATGTTTATTCCATCTATGTTGTATCATGACTGCGCACCCCTATCCAACCCTGACTCGTGACGGCCTCTTTCCTATTTGCTGATACCTTACAAGCATTCGATATAAGTAGTTTACATTCGCATGTATATTCCCCAGTTCAACTATCATACGTCGTTCATCTTGTGCAAATTTAACCTCGCTGTGGTCATCATCTTAAGCCTTCTCTTGGATATTTCCATCTTCGACTAGCAGAGGACTTAGGCGCCACCGGTGAGTTCTCATACCTCATCTTCGTTACCCTAGCCTTCGAACCATTTTCTGTGCTGTTGGCGAAGGGCTCCGAAGGAGCACCTTACCTCATAGGTCCACAGCCCGCACTATATCCCAGAGCTAGCTAACCCATCTCCACAGGTGAACACGTCGACTACACGCTGTATGGTGGCTTCCCGGCTGATCGAGCGTGACGTTCTCGCTGGGGGTGCCCAGCATAAAGGGAGGGGGATACCAAGGGGTGTGGCAAGGGCAGGGAGGAGGCTGGAGAGGGCCATGAGGAGGCTGGAGAGCGCTGGGGGTTAAGGTTATGGGGGGAAATGTGAACAGGAGATTAGGTTAATAGCGCAAATCATGCAGTGACTAACAACTCACCAACTGAAATGCCATAGATAAAAAGGTGGGGGAGACGGACATGGTGGAGTGGAACGGGAAATTGAATGAAGGTGGTGTGATGAGGGGGAGGACATTGATGAGCGATGGATGTAGCATAGTTGGTGGAGGTCAACATCCAACATTGAGTTGAACTAGACCGTCGCTGATGCACTATGTTTGCTCGTCATCGCAGAAAAGGTCCTCTCTGCAAAGCATCGTTACACAACCTCCGCGTCGTTGAGACCCTCATCACGGTCCGCGTGCTCGCACGCTGAGCTCTCCAGACTCAGGCCGAAGGAGTTATAGACCCTGTATCTCTGGGACATAACACATGGTAGTTGCTAGAACGGAGGCGGGGAGGTATTCAATGCGGTGATCGTGTCAGCTAGCTCAAGGGGTGGTGACAGGGTACTTCAAAATGTCAAACTTCCTCACAGTAACTTGTCTAAGCTCAGCATCAGGCATGTATTGTCAGACTCACTCAGTCTGGTGCTGAGCGTGAGTGTGAGCACAAAAAGTTCGAATGAGTCTGGCTGCCAGCCTCAAGGATCTGATCGGTATGGTGGAATGGTGTCAGATTGATCATGCCATGACAGGTTCATCCATGTAAGACTCTTGCCTGATATACTTAGCTGTGAGTATGGACGGGAGGTTGCGCGAGCCTGAAAACATTATAACAAGATCAAGACCATATATGGGACATACCGGTATGGACAGAAATCAGCCAGCTCTAGTTGTGAACAGGCTACAACTGCACTCTGAGCCTCATGGGAATGGTAAGTGTAAGTGGATTTCCCATAGCTCCAGCTCAACATGGCTAGAGTGAATAAAAAGATTTCGAGGCAGCTTCAGTTGCTCCATGACCGATCTGACAACTCCAACTCGTTAATTCCTGCTGGTCTGTACATAAGTATAAGCACAATGGTGGTAGTGCAGGTGGATTTCGTGCGCACCTTTTCAACTGCTCGGCCCAGTCGCGGCGGTGTATGCTAACTTTATGCCATTTCACACCCTTACTTGTCAGAAGCTTTATGGAGCAGTTGGGTAAAGTCTTGATGACTTAAGTATGTTTACTGGTAGGTCGCTGGTTCAAATCTGGTTCCATGTCTGCTTTTCAGCACTCAAATCATGTTGGTAATTTACTGTATAATGGGTATGTGCTTACAATAGTGCAATTCATAGAGTATCGATATTTTTTCTTCTTTTTATTTATGGTAATAGCCATTGATAATCCAATAATTATTACTGGTATATCCCTTAGGAGAATTGATGGATAATCCTACACATATGTCAATGGAAATGAAATCCACTAAAAAAAAGGCCTTATTGTGAGTGGATAGTCCATGTACCGTAAGTGGAGGCGGACATGGACCCCTGAGCAGCCGGTGGACTTACCATGAGAAGTATATGGTGGATGATCCACCATCAGACTGGTGGAATGTCCATCTACCATGTTGGGTGCATTTATGCTCCTGCACCAACATCAAGCATAATATATTCAATTTATTGTATGGTTTTTCAATCTCTTCTCACATTGTTCTTGTACCATGCATCCATTTCTTTGATTATTTTCGAAGTTTTCCAGTCACTCCCCATACCTCCATTTCATTTTGTTATTTCTACTTTCACAAGCGGCTGCACCCAGCGGAGTCTGAAATGACTTCGACGTGCGAGCTCTTGGGCGCTAAAGGGCCGGGTAGTAGTACATGCACAGTGAGACAGATTTCCCCCTCTCTCAGTGACAACTAAATTCACTGAGAGAGGCAAGTAAATTAGTCTAGTGTTCTTTCGATTTATTGACCTAGAAATCCTCTGTAGTGAATTAATTTCTAGTCTATTCTTTTGAGCAACAAGTCCATACCTACTGCCTATAATTCTTGTCTACTACATACCAGTGGTGGACCATCCATCAAAACCAGGTATGGTCGTCCCAGTGATTTATCAGGGGGTTTGTTCCCGCAGTGAATAAGTAGCATGAAGGCTTACTGGTTCAGAGCTAGCTTTCTGCCTAACACGTTGAACACATATATAAAGTATCGGGAAAGCTTGTTGGGGAGGAATATCGAGATCACTTATCGATACAATCAAATCACGTTTCGGGGTGCTTTGAGATTTTGATCGATATGCGGGGGGGACCAGTGCATGCATGAGTGAGACGCTACCAGAAATCCATATCCCTTGTGCTGGGGAGTAAGTATTCGCTGACAGTGCTCACGGCAGGGGCTCACGATGAAGCCTTGATGAGTAATCGACTGTAACGCTGTTTATACGAGGTGAGGCAACTATAGGCAGCATCCGGAGGATATATGTCAGCACATAGTACACTAGAACAGTAAATCGTACATGAGAAGTTCCCATCACTCACCATGTTCAGGGATGAAAAGCTTCTGTCCCCCGATAGCATAGAAGCACATGATCTTGACTAAAATGTGCGTCTGACATTCCATTTGGCTTGTGTGTCTATGATTAACCATTGACCATACAGCCGTGGTTAAAACAACCCCGAGGGCAGTCCTACGTTTGCCGTAGATGTTGGGCCGGGGAACGTAAGCATATATCAGGCTTGTTACTAGGGGGATGCGCATGACCAGGTTATGGAGTATTTACTCGACTTTCGACTCGTAGATCAGAAGGAAAGTTAACACCAAACACGAGCTCAAGGGCTCTACAACTTGTACAGGTGACATCTCCGCTACAATTACATAGCAGTGCACATGCATGGCAATCAGTTCCGCCCAAATAGTGAACAGTACGTGAGGCAGGAAACATCTCCAGAGTTTGTGGCCGCGCGCTGCTGGGCGACCGTTCGGCAATCGCCGACGGAGCAGCGGAGTTGTGGCTTTCCCAGAGAACGCGCAGGCGTTCTTCCTCCGTCCTCCTCCTCAGCCAAACGCAGTAGCTCTCGAAGTGGGACAGGTAAGAACAGTTTATATTCACCCCCCTTCATTCTCGTACATTAGCTTCCCCTCATACGTCGTGTCCAACCGTAACTTGAATGCCACCCCCTCTACAACCAACTTTGATCTTCACATCATCACACCGTAGATACCCTTCAACGTGAACTTCGTTTCCCCCTCACTCCCCTTCCCATTACAGCTTCACGTTCATTTTCCTCGTTTATTGGCTTATCTGACTCTCCCCCCCCCTTCCCTCCTCCCCTCCCCGGTCCCTTTATTCCAGGTTGCGATGGCCTCACTGCAGGAACGGCAGCAGATGCTCCTCGATGACCCACATATATCCGTAGTAGAGCCTCACCGCGTCTTTTGCAACCGCTGCGACAAATGGCTCAAACTAGAGGAGAGGAAACGGTACGCTGCTACCAACTGGCGACACCACAGAAATACAATGTCACAGCAAGTATACGCGACACAGTAACGCCCTTACTCGGGGCTTCTTTATATAACGCTGAGCGCTCTCGTATTTAGCAATATGCGACCGCCCAATGCGACTGCCCCAGCGCCACACCTGTTAAAGGACGGGAAGCTAATAGGCCCAACTAACCAAAGGAGTACAGAAGAACTCCAGTTTATCATTGAGAATCCTTCAACCGCTTCTGCACCTGTAGCATTGCCAACGATGCTGTAATATATTTCCTCAAACTTTGCGCGCATAAAAATACTCACAAAGTATGTACAGGAGCCTTGGCGGGGACACGATCCCCCAGGGAGTTGAACCTGATCACGAGTCAGCAAATTTATCTGCTCAGACTGTCGCTGCTTTCAACTACTATCGTACCGACGCACAGTCGAATGAACCTCCTTCGCCACATCACGGTCAGCCAAAGATGTCACAAGAGTCAATGCCTCCCCCACCCCCACCCCCACCTCCGGCCGCCCAGAAACCGCCTTTGCTACCAGTCGCACGATCCAACTTCTTGGGGTCGCCTGTCCAATCTGCGGGTCAACCTCGAACTCCTAGCACGCCCCATCACATTACTCGTGCACGCGCTATCTCTATTTCTGCGAAGGACGGGGTGATACCCTCGGCCATTATGCCCACGTCGCGGGCAACAGCCCTTTCCCTAGAGCGACTCTCTCCCCACCGGAAAGCGAGCTATAAGGCGCTCATGGGAGAACATTACATTGGTGAATTAGAACCGTTTCGCGCGTTCTGCACGCTGTGCCATCGCTGGGTTGATCTGTCATCTCGAACCCCGTACAGCTATGGCGTTTGGAAAGGTCACGTAAGAAAAACAGACAAACAGTAAGTGCCATCATGCCAAACATTGTATCATCTCCCTTTCTCTTCACCGCTTTCTCTCCCCGTAGGCTCACGTACTTTTCTTCACCTCAGCAATCGCCTTCGTATTGGCAACACCGAAGACGGTTACGATACAACAAGCGATCGCTCTCAGGAAGATTCTGGCGCTCCTGCAGCACCCGAAACTGCCCGTGATAATAGACGTAGCGTGGTCAAAACTCCAGCAACAAAGGGATATAATGAAATACTTAAAGTCTCCAGCGCTCCCCCCTCAAAGGTGGAACCCACCATTCACTCCACACGGAATCAGAACAACAACACCTGTAGTCCAGGTTCTTCCGCCGTCAAGAACGATCCTGTGCAAGCACGAAATGTTGCCTTAACTCCAGACATTCAGAGCCCCATAGCTCCAAAGCTTCCGGCCGAAGCCAATTCTTTATCTGCAATCAGTAAACCCGTCCTTACCACCACCATAGAGGATAGAGTCGGTCGTCATAACCGCTTGGGACTGGATTTACTTGCTAATGGTCATGGTGGCAACCAGATGTCAGTTAACCCCTCTCCAAGGGATATTAAGCAGCAATCTCGCAGAGAAAGTCCAGTTCACGACGCGGTCGAATTTAGACGCCGCAAACTGCTACAGGATCCGGATGTATTGGACCCGGACCCGCGGTCTGTGGTATGTCGAAGATGTCAGTCCCGGGTCGAGTTAGAGGGTCCCGATGCGTATATGATCGAGAAATGGCTCGCACACAAGGACAAATGCCTTGACCAAACAACTCAAGCCGGGTGTGTGTGTTTTATTCGTTTTATCCCTGTGGTCGTTAATTCGATCGGCAGTGGTGCGCGTGATGCTGCTCGCCAACATACAAATCGAGCCATAAAGACGCACACTACCGAAATACATCGGAATGCAGTCCCTCGAGCCATCCGTCCGCCTCCTAAAGGCAAAGGCAAAGCCGCAGGTTACAGGAGGGCACCATCTCCGATAACATTACCGCCTTTGCCGTTGCGACCAAGCTGGCCTGGCGAGGACGAGCGCAAACAACAGTTCATTGATGATCCTGACGTTCAGAGAATCGAACCTCATCGGGTGTTGTGCAAACACTGTAACTGCTGGATCAAACTTCACCCCATCATTCGTTATTCTCAGAGTGTATGGCCACTACACAAAACGTCATGCAAAGACATTCAGCTTGTATTGTACGTTTTCACATCTGGTGTTCAATTATCCTGTTCCCTGAACAACCCTCGTAGTCCCGGGGACGCCAAGATTCGGGCCAAGAGCGAGAAAGAAGAGTCGAGAAAGCAACTGCTCGACGGTGACGCCTATGCCACGGATGTCAGCCCTCATCGTGTGACGTGCAAAGCTTGTGGGACAAATATACGACTCGACACGAGATATAAGTACGAGGGATCACATTGGCGGGGCCATCGAGCTCGCTGTCCACGCATTCCAGTCCAAGACCGCATATCAAAGAAACGCAGGATATCAGAACGGCGTGTTCGGGACAACCTCCCGCTGGAAAACCCCAGCCAGGCGCAAGTTGCGGTCACTGACTCAAGGGACAGCGATGATTCCGCCCCTCGGCCCCTGCCGACTTCTTTTTTCACTGCACCTCTGGAGATTAATATTTCTCATATGTTCAAACGTCGCTCGCGGGTCATTCGGCCTCCTAGAGCATCAGTTATAGCTGCAGCAAAGGCGCAGGCTGAAGCTGACATAGTTGCTCATCTTCAGGCGGTTGCTGCAGATCTCGCCACCTCAGATCGCCTGGTCACCATCATTGAGTCGGCGGGGGGTGGTGTCACCTCTCAGAATCAGCTGGCGTCCGCGATGCAGGACATAATAGCTACATCGCGGGCGGACGATAATACCATTCAGCCTGAAGAAACTGTGAAGGTATTGTCAACGCGCAGGTCACCACCGGCGCCTGATCCAGAAACGTGGATCCCGCGCAAAAGAACCCGGGAGGAGGAGATGGAGTTTGACTATTTCTTCAATAAGATACCGCCTTCACCCACGCCACCCAACGAGCTGCGGTTGTGCGACCTCGGTAAGCAGGCTATGCAGGTGGTGGATTAATCGATTAACCAGAGGAAGCCGCCACCCGCGCATCGCCACCCCTCGACAACCGACCAGGTCTAGACATACAACCGGTATATGGCCTTCTTTCACCGTTACTGATCTATGAAGATTTACAATGATTACAATTGTTCAGCATCAACCTTCTTGGCGGAATTGCTACCTTGTTTTGAAGATCTCGATGGTTTTGGAAATTCTTGATATTTTATATCTGGCGTAGTTATGTGACCACTGTGATACTATGTATATGAAACGTCTTATACATAGCTGTAAGCAATATTTCCATAGTGGCGTCAGGATCTGACTTAGCGGAGTTCTGCCACACTGAGTCACGTGAGGTCGCGTCGCGTCGCGTCCTCAACGCTCTGAGCTTTAACTAGGCTCTGTTTGACACCACGACTTCGTAGAATGCTCTGTCTAGGTCGTGCAGCCTGCGCACAAATGCAGTTCTGCCCTGGCGGAAAAGCCGGACAATCAGACGGCATCTGCAGTGGGAATCTCGGATGCTGAAGCCCTAGAGCTCACGGACACTAATCACGTCGAAAATGATACCGGAGACAGTTTGGATGGTGAGGGTGATGCTAATTCTCTCCTCCGATCCAGAAATCCTTCCGGACAACTACATCCTGGATGTTGACATGAGGGAGACACAAGAAATAAAGGGCAGTGACCTCTATTCATATGGCCAGGATGATGATGGAGGTGACTGGTGTGGCTCTGAGGCATATGACTCACTCTTGGACCAGCATCAACCACCTGTTCGTCAGCTCGCACTCGATGACTTTGAACCTCTGTCTGCTCTGTTCTCTTGGCCTAATTCTCGGGAGCACCTCACCACCTGGCATGAAGATGATGAATTAACACCATCTATTTCTGATAGTTCACCAGAGGAATCTGACTCTGACTCTGAGGTTCCGTATATCCAAAACGATCCTTCGTTTATACCACGCACCCAGCTATTCTCTTTCTGCGACCAGGCAACAAACAAGAGGGCTCCGCTTAGTGCGTGACCAAATCCGTCATCCTCCACCTCCAATGGTCTGACACCGACGCCGCCACCATAGAGCCCCACGCCATCGTTGCCTCCCCCACCTCCGACGCTTCGCCCACCCGCTCAGACTCATGGCCCCCCGTCCTCGCCACGCGCACCACCTCTGCGCTCCCCCTCTCCCGCTCTGACTCCAAACCGCCTCGCCGGCAGTCGCTCAATGTCACCACCGCGGCCGCCGGGGTCGGGCGGCTATCGAAGCCTGGGGGCAGCTGCCAGCCCACAACGCCGCTGTCCTCCTCGTCGTGCATGGGGACACCGGCGGTATTCGCGACGCGGTTCGGGACTGCACCGCAGCGCATAGTCGCTGTGATCGAGACGCCGGACATTGCGGTGGGCGCGGTCGGCCCAAGGAAGAGGCGCGTCATGACAGCGACGCGGTTCAGCTCGCGCGCAGGCGCGGATAGGAGGGAATCTCTCCTTCTCGTCTTCTCTCCTTCTCATCTTCTCTCCTTCTCGTCTTCTCTCCTTCTCGTCTTCTCTCCTTCTCGTCTTCTCTCCCTTTTGTCTTCTCTCCCTTTTGCCTTCTCTCCCTTTTGTCTTCTCTCCCTTTTGTCTTCTCTCCCTTTCGTCTTCTCTCCCTCTCGTCTTCTCTCCCTCTCGTCTGCTCTCCTTCTCCTCTCCTCTCCTTCTCGTCTTCTCTCCTTCTCGTCTTCTCTCCTTCTCGTCTTCTCTCCTTCTCTTCTTCTCTCCTTCTCGTCTTCTCTCCTTCTCGTCTTCTCTCCTTCTCGTCTTCTCTCCCTTTTGTCTTCTCTCCCTCTCGTCTGCTCTCCCTCTCGTCTGCTCTCCTTCTCCTCTCCTCTCCTTCTTGTCTTCTCTCCATATATTCTCTCCTTCTTGTCTTCTCGCCTTCTGTCTTCTTTCCTCCTCTCTTTCCCGTGTGTGTGTGATATGGGGTGCTGATCTGACTGGCGTGTGTATCTAGATATTCATGTCGACGCATGACGACAAGCGGGCAATGGCCGCGGCGCGTGATCTCCGTGAGGACGAAGAAGACAGCGCGGCGGCCGCGGCGGTTGCTAACGAGGAGCCCGATGGGACTGGAACTGGAGGGGCCGTCGACTTCTCGACATCCATCAAGGTGGTGGCGGGTGCGTGGGCGGCGTTAGGGACACATGACGACAGCGGGAGCGGCGGCGGCGGCTCCCCCCATGTCAACGGTGGATGAGGAAGCGAAGGGTGCCAGAAGAGTTCATGAGCTTCATGGGGCGGATGCTGGCCAACCGATGCACCAGGATCAAGTTCGATGACTACCTCTCGGAATGGGTACACATAGACAATGGGATAGGGCAGGGGGACCCACTTTCTATGATCCTCTACCTTTATTACAACACTGACTTCATAGATGTCGCTAACAGGAAGGGGCAGGCCACGGTGGTGTATGTTGATGATGCCAACCTCTACTCGGAAGGCAACACCTATGAGGAGGCATACGAGGGACTGAGAGAGATGTTGCTCAAGGAAGGGGGGACAAAGGTGTGGACACTGACCCATCACTCCAGATTCGAGGAGTCCAAGTTCGCGGTAGTAGGGTTCTCAAGGCGCCGAACAGGAGACCCTGCAAGGCCAGGCAAAACCAAGCGTGAGCCAAGGCCCAACTTCACGTACGAGGGCGCCATCATCCAGCCCACGTCTGCACATAAATTGTTAGGAGTTTTCCTGGAGGAGGAACTGCGATGGAAAATCCAGGCGGAGAAGGCAGTGGCGAATGTGGCTAAGTGGACATTATTGGCTCGCAGGTTAACTAAACCCTCCACAGGGGTACGCGCAACATACATGAGGCAGCTGTACAGTGCGGTGGCAATACCCAAATTCACATATGCTGAGGATGTCTGGTACATGCCAGTGCAGAAGAACTGGGGGGAGGGAAGAGCAACGGGGTCTGTGGGAGTGGTATGTAAGCTAACATCTGTGCAGTGCATGGCTACCATTGCCATCACTGGAGCGATGTCCTGGAGGTCCTCGCCAATGTCCAGCTGATAGAACTCCTCCTCCTAGGCATCTGCTACAAGGCTGCCAGCCGTATCGCAACCCTCCCCAAGCCCCAACCACTGCATTGTCCAGCTCGCTCCTGTGCCCACCGCCTGGTCAAGAAGCATCCGGCACCGATGCACAGGATCCTCCACTGCTTCAGCCTGGATTCATCTGGTTGGAATGGTGGCTCCAGTGTATTCCCAAGATTGATTCTGTTCTCCTACAGGATGCTCGAGACAGCACATACTGTCGTTATCTGGTCGTTCATCTATTCATTGACCGTAATCAATTATGGAAAACCTGAAACAATCAATGATACTACCTGGTCCCTCTCCACTGCTCTGTTATTGATGACACTTCTTGGCGCAACTGTACAAGGAAGTCATCCTTGTCCCATTCCATCGCTACCGTGCGGCTAACCAGTTGTGCAGTCCTTTTTCGGTTACCGAGTGTGGGTGTTGTCCGGAAGGCTTACAATCCCTGCCATCACTTGGCTTGGATCGATAATTCGACTGGGTTTCGGCGGTGCAGCCACTGCTGGGTTGTTTGATGCCAAGACCACCACGAGCTTCCTTGCAAGAGACCAGTGGATGGTGACAGGAGCAATAGTCATCAGCACGCTCATCGACATTATTAACACATCTGCGTTATGCATCTGTCTCCAGCGCCGGCGGTCAGGCTTCAAGTCGTGAGTTTCATTTAGTAGTAGCTATCATGCCCATGCGCTCAGCAGTCAAATTTGAAGGATACAAAGAGTAGTGGACAGCCTCATGATGTATTCCATTGGTGGGATAAATCCTTTGCAATATAAGGGTTGGTCCTTCGATATTCATGAGTTTGAGAGACGGGACTGATCAGCAGGTTGTGCGCTATCGTCCCACCTAGAGAAGTCTAACGGTGTCCACAGTGTGTGCACATTGAGCATAATGATATCTGTGCATTGCATTCTATGATTTGACCTCACTAACTTTCCTGTAGTCTCTAGCCATGCCAGATAACCGTTCGTCTCTTACGGTGTCTTCGCCCTCACCCATAAAGTGACTATGTTGTACATTTCCAGTGATTTACTTCGGGATATTCTTGATATATCCGAAATGTATGTCTCATATATTTTCTTTTTGCTCAAACTCAAGTATCCACAGTATTTTCCAACTCGTTTTTCACATTGTATGTTTGGCGTACACCATAAAAGCATGTGTGACAGTGCCAACAGGTTGAATGCTCGGCGAGCTTTTCGTCATGGTGGGGGGCATGTTTTGAGCAGTGCCTTGGAACAAGCACCTTCTCACGAGGTACATTGTCATAAATAGCATCACCTTCACTACTTCACTAGGTCGCCTCACTAATAATACGCCTGAATTATCCAGGACAGTGCAGTAGCTTTAGAGGTATCACCTAGGCGTTTCAATCATTCTAATGCAGTTAGTTTCTTCATCACTGCGTCCCATATTCTTTCTCACAGGCGCTGCATGTCCGAGGTTCTGTTTCTTCTCCCAATGCTCTCATGTTTGTTGGCTATCGGACGTCACCCGCATAGACTGCATGCTACTTCATGTCCTGCGATGTCCGGCGCCAACGTCCTCAGCAGGTCCCGAGCGTCACTCATCCATGTTCTCTGTCATCCGCTTCTTGTAGCCTTCTTCTCGTCTCAGCTTCCAGTTGTCCCTGGCAACTTCTCTGCATGTCGCTTCCTTCTTGTTCAAGTTGTTCAGTGATTTCGATTAATAGTCAATCGTTATCATTCGGCTCTCCCAATCTTGGCAAGGACGACCGAGTCGTTGCCAGGAAGGTCCTCCAGGATCACCTCTGATCCAAATTACTCACCCAGACAATGCCGTATGCCTGAGCCTCTCCCGCATGCCAAGCTGGGTTCGCTGCACCTGTGTGACTCACGGCCGGCTCCAACGGCTGGGCATGAACACCTTCCTCCTAGGTCTTTGCGAGGCTAAGGCTCGGCCTGGGGCTCAGCGCTTCAGCCTGAGCCTGGAAGGCACTAAGGAGGTCATTCATAAAGTCTATGTACTACGAGATAAGAACCTACATAGCATATATTTCAAAACTACTATTTCTAATATATAAGAATATTATTATATCAGATTTATAGAGCAACACTAATGCATATAAAACTTCTGTATGAGTATGTTCATCTCACTTGAAAAGATACATTAGAATATTATAGTAAGAGACTGAAGATTGATAGACACTTAGAATAGATAAAAGGAGGATATACAATATAGAATATGATATGTATGGCAGGGTATAGTACTAATTATATAGTAACACCAATATGGATTATATTAAAAGTTGGTAGATACCCAAATCTACGGATTTCTCGTCGGTGGAGCTGCCGCTTGGGGAGGGACAAAAGAAGAATGATTTATTTCTGTTTTATAAAATGTAAAATATACTTTCTATTCATATCCCAATTATGAGCTTTTCTTTATATTATGAGTTAAAAGTAGAATGAAAATACATACACGTCCTAGAAAGATATGATCACCCTCCTAAGTCACGGTCGAGTAGCCGATGATAGGGAGGTGTGATGGACTGGAGGGGAGTTGTGCAAACTTGAAAGGTCGAGGACCATCACCATACCACGGCGTTAAGCATGCATTGTTATGAAAGTATCAGTAAGCCCATCACCACCATCACAGCACATCCAACCGCCGCATATACGCCGCCCCACATCTCACACACTTCTACACTCACATCACCCACATTGACCCAAGCCCACACACATCTGCACAACACACCACATTGTTTCCATTCCCCTATCAACTTGACCCTGTCCCAGTACCCGCGGCTCCACCCCAACCTGAGACGAAGCCCGAGCCCGAGGTGCATTGATCCACGGAGGAGCTAGATGTTGAGCTGCATGTTTACATATCTTCCATATGACTTTCCTTCCTAACCACAACTCATGTTTCTGATACCTATGACTATCTACACCCCTCCCCATTCAATAGACCAATCCCCTAGCTACCACTGTCTCCGGACCACCGTACTCCCGAGTCCAGACACCTCAGTCGATCCACATGTTCCCCCTCCGCTCTTCGCACTGCAGCACACCTCGTAGCTATATAAATAGTTCAACATGTACATCCAAATTCCCCAGTCAATCAGAACTCACATTTTCGAAGTAACTTGGTATCTTGCGATGCATAATCTTGCGTAGTTATCGCTGAAGAGCATACACACCTTGTGTTTACTCTATCTATCTGTTTTACGATTCCACTCGATTCAACTTCAAGTAGAAGTCTGAATCTAAACCCCTATTCAACCCATTATCAGCTGTTCTTAGTCTTTTACAGATTAAGAGTCTCATCATACTCACCATGGCACAATCAACGGCAACGGCACCGGTGCATATCACGCCGAAACATGATATACACAAATTCAGGGACATCAAACCCAAATTGGGTATGGACAATTGAATGTCCTGGAAGAGGGAACTGTTAGCAACTGCGAGGGATAGGGGATTATACAAAATTATCACCGGTGCAGACCCTTACCCTACAGCAGCTAACCAACAGATAGCTGTCACCACTGGAACCAACACGACCAGTGGAATGATACTGTCACAGCTTCAGGACGATTGGGACGACAGGAACAACGTGGCTTACAGTCAAATCTTACTCTGCATATCGCCCGAACTCCAGACGGCGATCGACACCACCAACAGATGCGAAGAAGCTTGGAAGATACTCATAAGAAAGTTTGAGTCTACTGATCCGAGCAATATCAGCATAATCAGAACCCAATACGAAAACTACCACATGACCGATGGGCAAACGGTCTCAGAATACATCACCATCATGAAGGAGTTCAGAAATCAGCTTGCAAAGATGGGTGAACACATAGCTGATTCCACTCACACATCCACAATCCTCAGAAATCTCCCGGAATCGTGGAGACCTATCGCACAAACAATACGAATGATCAGTAAAGATCTGGACAATATCGAGGAGCATTTGGAAGCGCACAAGGCAGATCTAGGGGCCGTCGAGGTGTCAACACAAGCCACCACTGCGTTCGTCGCCCAATCCCAACAACCTAGACAACCATACAACCCCTTTCAGAGACCACCCAACATGTAAAGGGTGTCGATCTTAAGACCTTGTATCACAAGGGCACTACAGAACTTGACCAATGAGTGGTATTCTGAATGTTACGTAGTGACAAGTAAGAGTAAGATGCGATGGGAACCGCTGGCTGGTTCCCACGCATAAACGATACAGTCCCTAAGGGGCCCACTGGGATTATGTAATAACTATTGTACATGTAGATACACGGGTTATTTACACCCTCCCCTCTATAGACAACTATAGGGGTCAACTACTACTCATAGAGGTCATCCATGAGGGAGTCCTCTAGAGTGGCTGATACGATGACGTCATTGTCGTGCGGGGCCGGTGGAGCACGTGACTCCTCCGGGGGCACCTCCGTGTCATCGGTGGTGATTGGGTGAGGCTGGTCGGCCTCACCACTAGCGGTGGTATCCGCTTGGGTGATGGGGCCAGTGTCCTCGTGGAGCATGGCCTCAACGGCTGGGTCCTCAGTCTGAGGAGGGGGCCGGAAGCGCGCTAGCTCCTGGTTGAGCTGAGCGTGAGTGAGGGGTCGCGGCACCGTGGCCCTCACATGGCTGGTCTCGATGACCTTTTTTTGGCCCTTGCAGGCGGCGGCACTGAATGCCGCGCCGGTGATGCTACGTTGAACATAATGTTCAATGCGTGCCACTCGCTCGCGAGTGACCCCCGCGTAGCGGGCCAACCATCTCGCGATCTCGGTGAGGGGGATGTCGGGGCCGGCTCGGCTCTCCACAGGGAATGGGCCTGTGATTGAGAGCCGCAGGGTGGTGCTCTGAGGCGTCAGCACTTCCCTGGCGTCGATGAGGCTCGACCATTGGTCTGTCGAGCCGAATAGGTCGAGTAGCCTCGCCCTGAGGGGTGATGCGACCCCTTTGACCCGGGGCGCAAGGGCCTTCAACCACATCCAGATGTCCATGTCGTCTAGGTTGAAGGTGCCATCTGCATTGTCACGGATGGCGGATGGGATTCCTTCAGAGTTGTGTATCCAACCCTTCAGGATGGCTGCCATATCGTGCGGGGTACCGCCCGCTATCACGAGACAATCCCTTTTGGGATTGCGAGCGCGTTGTTCGCGCTCGATGCGTTTGAATATGCCGGTCATCTCGCGCATACGCACGAGCTGCGGCATTTCTTTTGCCCGCACTATGAGTTCGACGAAGCGTGGGTCGTCGAGCAGGCAGACGTCGTACCATTGAGTACGACGCTGTTGGGCCTTTCCTACCGGCCGTGGTAGGAGGCCTGCCTAGGAGATTGGTGGATCTCCGAGTGGGATGAGCGTCCCCTCCCCCGGGTAGGGAGGGTGAACTGTCCCCGCCGGTGGAGGCAGGGCCATGCCAGGCCCGATGTACTGGGCCTCGATCTGTGCTACCCGCTGCTGAAGGGTGGGGTCATTGACAGTGTGCGACAATGACGCCGCTAGGTAAGCGCTAATCACGCTTTGCTTCGCAATGGCTAGCCCATTGACGGTGTGGGCGGAGCCACGCAATTTCTTGCGCTTTTTCTTTGGCTGCTCTGCCAGCCTCTGTGCCCTTTCCGGGTCGTACGTCTTCCAGATGGACGAGTCTGACTCCCATCCATCTGAGACGCTGTATGCAGAGTCGGAAGGCGCGCTATGCCCTTCTGTCGTTGTCGTTGTCGGGGTCAGCACCAACAATCAGGATGCTAGTCCCGATGTTGCGCGCGCCGGTAGAGGCACCGTTGCGCGAAGTGATGATGGCCTGGCCACTGGGTCTGTGGCCGGGTCATGTCGCGGCCTTTTTGAGGCAACGTGGGCCAGGGTAACCTGGAGCTGGGCTGCGCTCAGCTGTTGCTCCAGTTCCCTGATCCTGGCGTGCTCGGTTGCGAGCGCGTCATTGCAGTCTTCGACCGCACGTTCCAGCTGCTTGACCTCTTTTTTAAGGTCGTGGATGTCCTGGAGGGGCTCTTCTTGCGCGTCACGCGCGATGCCCCTTGGGAGCCATCCCCAGGCTGCACCGATGGTGTCGCCAATGTCTTCGTCCCCCAATTTGCCCTTGCGGGTGCCTGTCGCGGCCCTTAGGTGCGCGGCGTAGTCCGTGCACGTTGCGCAATCCTCCGGGTGGACGATGGCGAGGGCGTCCTCCCATCCCACGATCATCCAGTGCTCCTGGTCTATTGGAGCACGGAGAATGTCTGCGGCCCCCTGGGGCCGTTGCTCGCGTTGTGGACATTGACGGATCAACGTCCATCCCATCTTTAGGGGGCATCATCTTTGTGGGGATGATGGTGGTTAGCTTCCAAGAAGCGATGCGCCCTCGGAAAGATCCGAGGTGAAAATTTAACCGCGCCGTGGCCGGCACGTCACGTGGTCTGCATGTGACAGATGCGTCTAGTGGCGTCTGGGGAGGTCGCGTGGCTTGCCCACCCCCCGAAGCTCTAGATAGCTATCTAGGGCTTCAAGGTCCTTGCAGGACGACATGGGTTCCCATGTCACGTCGCCTAGGTTCCAACAGACCTGGAACTCCAGGTCCATCGAGTTTATCCATCGATGTGCAATAATCTTGGCGACGAGCCATTCCTCGTCGTCATTTGCTCCGAAGTCATAAAATGACTTGGCCTCACGACGAGGGAACAATTTGTCGTTGTTAGCCTCGTATCGCCGTACGAGGCTGGAATGGAAGACCGGTGAAATGCGACGGCTTTTCAGCTCGTCGGGAAGATCTAGGGTCACCATTGAGGCGTCGTTGTGAGCCTCGACGACGCAGTATGGTCCGATGTACTGCGGGACTAGTTTTCTGGCTCTTCCTTTCGGGAGAGTTAGGTTTTGTGTCGAAAGGTAGATGCGGTCGTTGGCCGCATACCTGTCGCTCGCCATACGTTTCTTATTTGCGTGAAACGTTTGCGTCACTTGATGCTCTATGATTGCATCATTTGCCACCATCAGGTTCCATTTTGCCTGATGTGCGAACCGGGCTACCCCCTTGAACAGGGTGTCCACGGCTATGGGGAGGTCTATCCGCGGCATATATCCGTGGTTCAGCTCGAAAGGTGCGAACCCTGTGGTCGTGCTGACGTTGCTGTTGAGGGTGACCTCAACCATTGGGCATTTCAATGCCCAATCATTCTGATCGTCTCTGATGACCGCGCGCAATATCTGGCTGATCGAGCGGTTTGCCCACTCAGTTGCTCCATCCGTTTGGGGATGGAAGGCAGTTGACATGAGGAGCTTAGTCCCCATGAGTCACTGTAGTTCATGCCAGAAGATCGACGTGAACTTCGAGTCTCTGTCCGAGACGATGGAGTCGGGAACTCCATGGAGTTGGATGACCTCCTTGAGAAACAGCCAGGCTACTCCCTTGGCTGACACGCTCGTCGTGGTTGGTACGAGGTGTACGAGTGACGTTAGTCGGTCGATGACTACCATCAGGTAGTCACAGTCGTTGGATTTGGGCAGGGGCCCCATGAAGTCGATGCCAATCGACTGCCATGGCCTATCCAGAATGGGTAGGCTGTGTAGTAGGCCTTTGGTCCGTTGTGGCCCGGTTTTCGTCATCTGACACCTCGCGCACGATGTGCAGAACGCTTCTATGTCTGGGTTCATGCCCGGCCACCAATATGATCTTGGAACGTAGTTCGAAGTCTTCAGATGGCCATATAGGGTGCGGCATGGACCAAGGGTGCCCCCTGTCTGCCATCGCCTACCAGTTTTACAACGGAGACCTGCTGGACATAGCGCAGAGGAAAAAGGGGGAGGGCAGCGTAGGCTTCATGGACGACACGACCATCATAGCGGAAGGGGCCGACTTTCGAGAAGCTTTCAGCAGGCTGACAGACATAATGGGCCGAGAGGCATGAGTGCCAGTTTGCAATGGACAAGTTCGCGCTAATGGGGCTCACCAGACACAGAGAGAACGACCCCACAAAGACGAACAAAACCAGATCAGTGGTCAGACCGTCAATAAAATGTAGTAACTCGGTTTGGGCAAGTAGGAAGTTATTTGCCAGCTATGAACGATGGGACTTGCAGGAGATTAGTAAACTATTTAATGTTCTCCTCAGTTCCTCAGTGATAGTCAACACTGAGTAATATAAAGGAATGCTACCTATTTAATGTTCTACATGTTTTTTTCAGTTTCATACTATGAAAGTACACTATTAAACTCACCTCCTCAGTGATAGTCAACACTGGGGAGGGGAGGCTGCGCATGGGCTTGTTTCACTCGCATATACTTCCGGCACTTAAGCGACCTTGAGGCACTGGTGTGCCATGCTAAGTGCCCATAGAACATAACACGTTAGTGAACAGCCGCAGCTCAAAAAGGAAACTTGTCCACAAGCACCCACAAAGGGTCGGTTGGACAGAACATGAAAAGGAGTAGTAATACAGCCTCAAAAAAAATCAAAGAAAATTGTGCAAGGCATAGAATGAATGTCAGCATAGTTGGTCAAAATCGAGACAAAGAACAACAGAAATGTTAGGTTTGGAGTCTGGTGCACATATGCACCCAACATAAAAATCAGTGAGCATGTCATAGAACCCACAGCAACGCACAAGCTCCTGGGGGTGATCATAGACCAGGAGCTGAGATTTAAGGAACACACAAACTATGTGCTGAAGAAGGGGGAAGCATACATCGACCAATACAGGAGGTTGGCAAGGCGGACCAAAGGAATTACACCTAAGCATATGAGAACTTACTATCTAACCGTGGCAGTGCCAAAATTGCTTTACGCCGCTGATGTGTTTCTTATACCAGCAAGCAAAAGGGGCAAGGGGACCAAGGGAAAGATAAATAAGCTAGCACGGATACAAAGGCAAGCGGCGCTGGACATTACGGGGGCCCTCAGAACAATGGCCACAGACACACTCGAAGCACATGCCAACCTCATGGTGTTCCCAATGCTGGTGTCCAAGCTGGTATACAAGGCAGCAGTGAGGCTGGCATGCCTACCAGATGGTCACCCGCTTGCGGCAAAAGTAAGGAAAGCAGCGAAAAGATACATACAGCGCCACCGGTCGCCGCTCCACGAGGTCCTGCACGCTTACAGACTAAACCCAGACAAGATGGAAAAGATCCAGACAGTCGTATTTGGACCAAAGTGGACCCCAGCCTTCAGCACACGGATTCCATATGACAAGGAACAGGCGATTGAGCAGATAGAGACAGAAAGAGCGGAAGTGATAGTCTTTTCGGACGGGTCATGTTTAGAAGGCGGAATTGGGGTGGCAGTGGTGTTATACAGGAACAGGAGGGAACAGAGATCGGCGCAGCTGTACATGGGGCCGGAAAGCGAACACACGGTGTTCGAGGCAGAGCTGGCGGGGGCAGCAATGGGAGTCAAAATGCTAAAAGCGGAGAGGAGCGGCAGCTACGTAGTCGCCCTGGACAACCAGGCGGCAATCCGAACAACCAGAAAGGAGAGTGCCATACCAGGGCAATGTCTAGTCAATGCGGTACACAGACAAATTCAGGATGTCGTCGAGCAGCAGGCGGGAGCGAGTGTGGTGATGAGGTGGGTACCGGGACACAAGGGGTAGAAGGAAACGAAAGGGAAGATGCAGAGGCAAAGAGGGCAGCAAAGGGAGAGACCAGCGACGAGCAAGAAATACCGATAGAGTGTCGGGGAGTCCTACCGATAAGCAGGGCGGCCGAGACGCAGAGACACAGCATCGAGCTAAAGCGGCAGGCGAGGGCAGCATTCGCTAAGTCACCCAGAGCACAGTTTGCACTTGAAATTGACCCTACAATGCCTTCCGCAGCATTCTCAAAGATAACTCAGAACATGCTGTGAAAGCACACGAGCATACTCATACAGCTCAGGATGGGCCACATAGTGCTAAATAAGCACATGCACAAGATAGGCAAAGCTGACTCACCGATGCGCCCTGCATGCCGAAACACGCCAGAAACGGTTCATCACTATCTGTTTCGATGCCCAGCTTACAGCGGGCCTAGGAAGATGTTGTAAAAGAGTCTCAGAAGGGGAGCCAAGTCGGTGAAGACACTCCTAGGGGGGCACAAAGCCATGGAACACTTGTTCAGATATGTACACGAAACAGGACGGTTCGAGAAGTCGCATGGGAGCATGATGCTCCTGAAGGAAACATGAGAAGGAGGCAGGAAATGAGACAGGACAAGCAGAGAAATCTTAGAAGGGAGAACACACCAACCCCACCCAAACAGGCACGGACATACCCAGGGCCATGCCTGCGAGATACAAGCTGAGACAGAGATCGAGAGGCGAGAAGGAAACAATTGGAGACAAAACATGTACACACCATCTTACATAGGGCGCAGCCCCAAAAGACGATAAATTGGAATATAAAAAAAAAAAAAACAAAAAAAAACAAGCCTTCAAGGACCGGTTAACACAGCTCATAACGGCCATCAACACGACAGTAGAAGCATTAGTACCCTACTCCAAGCCCTCGCCATACTCCAAGCGATGGTGGACAAAAGAACTAGACCAGGCCCAATCCAAGATGCGAGCAGCGGCGCGGCATGCAAACAAAGCCCACAATGACCCCCTGCACCCAAGCCACCAGGAATACCGCAGCCTGCAGAACATGTACACAGACCTTATACGAGAGACCAAGCAGGAATTGTGGATAGAATGGCTGGAGAACACTGATGAAAAAACCATATGGACAGCAAGCAGGTTAGTGTCCAGCCCATCAACAGATGGGGGCCACACAAGGGTGCCCCCACTCAAGGCCACCACAGAGACAGGCATGGAGGTCAAGGTCACAGACAACAAAGAAAAGAGCAGGATGCTATTTAAAGTGTTCTTTCCGTCCCAAGGAGTGCGACCGCAAAGCAACGCCACAGTTCAATACCCTGCACCGGCTTTCGAATACGAGCTGGTAACAGATAGCCAGATCCTTCGAATTATCGGGAGAATAAGCCCCTACAAGGCTGCGGGCCCTTTGGGGATATCCAACTCTGTCCTGACACATTGTGGAGATCTAATCACGCTGCACCTAGGATGCATTTACCGAGCAACATTCCGACTCAACATGTATCCCCAGCAGTGGCGAACCACCACAATAGCAGCCCCGAGGAAACCAGGGAAACTGGATTACACGGTCACCAAAGCATACAGGCCGATCACCCTCATGGAAACACTGGCAAAGCCCCTATCCGGATGCGTTGCGGAGACACTCTCACACTACGCTGAATCCCTGCAACTCCTCCCTGACACCAACTTCAGGGGACGCGCAGGGAGGAGCACTACAGACGCACTCTGTATGGGAACTGCTGTTCAACCAGCATACTATATGGTCTCAGATCAAGCTGTTCAACCAGCATTCAAATGCCTCTTTATTGTAAATTTGTAGTCTGCATCAAAGGCCTTTAAAAACAACCAATTATCGCCATCATAAAACTGTCTACTGTCCTCATAAGGCCTATTCAAACATCCCTCTAATTATCTATGAATTTTACCTATTTTTCCGAGGCTGCCTTCACTCAAACTCACTTAATTCTGTGCTGCAGAGTTGTGGATACACACGTCCCCACAACTCTGTTTCGGACTTCCAATTTCAAACTCCGACCGGACGCTCGCGTCACTCGCGGCTTGTGCACCCGCGACCCACAAATCCGGTCAGGTGGCTCCTTCAGACTCAGCCTCTGAGTTTGAAAAGCCTAGTCATTTGCTTGTACAGCCTCAATGACTCAACTGACTCATGCACACCTTGGTGAGTCCTGTCATGAATCACATGGGCCCAATTAATGACTCATTCCTGACAAATCAAGCCCTGATTGGTGGAAAACCTAGTGGAGTCACCAGTAGGAGTCATTTCTAGTCACTGTGAGTCATTATGAGTCAGACAGAACCTTCCCACACATTCCGAAAGCTTCTTCGTGACTCATTCCACCATTCCATTAATAGATAGAAGGTCCTACCGCTTAGTTAAGCGCCTGTACAATACGATATAAAAGGAGGCCCTTTTTGCCTGCCTTTCATCAGCCAATCTACCCATCTTCTATCCTACACGTGACCTCATGTGACTTGCATCTTACTAAGCTGCTAATCCCAGCTAGGGTTATTCACTTACTTTAGTGTCTAATTCCTTGTTAAGTAGTTACTTTACTGCTTAGCCACTTGGACTAATCCTCCGGGTGTAATTCTACAGAGTGAGTCTGTCAATTGAAAGTCTTGCCATTTCGCACTCCAATACCCGAGACAATCTAGTCAGTTGATTTTCCTGATTAGAGAGTTTCACAAGTCGCTTTGTTCACAAAACTCGTCCCTCGTTTTATTGCAGTGCGCTGGTAGATTATCAGGGCAGTCCATTTATAAACTCGCCTGCTAAGTACATTCCTTTATATTTTGGAATACGCTTGGACACCAATAGTGTCCTTGAACCTACAGTCTTTTAGTTTATTGTTCAGTGCTGCTAAGAAACCTATTGCCTTCCATCCATATTAACTTGGACTAGTTCTTACGCAGATTGCAACCAAGGTACAAATATTACATTATTTCCAGAGTTGTGCTGCAGCATTGTTTAATATTCTTTGAAACTCGTAAACGACATGTTCTGATAGATTGAAGTGTTAGCAATAACACCAAAGTCTTGAAGGGTTCCAAAACACACTCCATCTAACCGTCAACTTTATCAAGCAGCAATGGAGGAAAGGGAGAGTTGTGTCAGCGCTGTTCCTAGATGTCAAAGGCGCATTCCCCAGCGTTGCAGTAGACAGGTTAATCCACAACATGCGAATGAAGGGGGTCCCTCCCCAATACACCAACTGGGTCAAGAACCAGCTCCAGGGGTGGCAAACCTGCATCCAATTCAACGACTTCTTGTTGGAACTGCTAGATATAGACAATGGGTGCGATCAAGGAGACCTGATATCGGTCATCCTCTATCACTTCCATAACACCGGTCTCATCGACATCGCAAAAAGGGAACATGATGAACTGGCACCGACTTTCATCGATGACATGACACTCCTGGCGGCAGGGCCCTCCTTCATGCACACGCATGTGAAGCTCACCCACATGATGAACAGAATGGGAGGAGCCAACGAATGGTCCCAAACTCATAACTCGCAGTTTGAACTGGACAAAATGCAGGTAATGGGTTTCACTAGAAAATGTGAGAAAGACCCCGCGCATGTGTCAAGATTGGTTTTTAGGCGTTAATATCGTGCATTAGTGAACACAGCAAATGCCCAAATAACTTGTGCGAATAAGTATGCCGTTCGGCGAATAGGTGAACCAACAAATGTTCACCAGATAAGAGGGCTGCCTGAACGGAGCTCGCCCTATCTAAGTCGTAGCGAAATAGCCCGTGGCACTTGACGAAGTAACGTGCAAGGTGTCACGGAAGGGTTGTCTAAGTAGCGACAATCCCTTCGCCGGCGAAGGCGCTCCTTCGGAGCCCTTCGCCAACAGCATAAACAATAGTTCGAAGGTTAAGGTAACGAAGGTGAAGTATGAGAACTCACCAGTGATGCCTAAGTACTCTTCTGGTTGAAGATAGAAATCTCAAGGAGAAGGCTCAAGAGGATGATCACAGCAAGGTCAAGTTTGCACAAGATGGATGACGTATGATAATTGAACTGGAGATACATGCGAATGTAAACTACTTATATCGAATTCTCGTAAGGTAACAGTGAATAGGAAAGAGGCCGTGACGAGTCAGGGTTGGATAGGGGTGTGCAGTCATGATACAACATAGATGAAATAAACATACAATGGAGTGAGAGAAGAGGGCGAACATGAAACGACAGAGAGTAAAGGTGGCGAAGGCACCTATGTACGCAACCATGTCTTGGGACCCACATATACACCACCCTGCATGTGTCGAAAGTACTGAGGAAACACAATACCAACGTGGTGATCATAACAACACAAATCCAAACCACAACCAACTCGTCCATATTCCCCGACCGCATATACATTACGACGACTTATGCCCGAGATCGCCGAACTCACACCTGCCCACTCGATCCAACCCGATTCATGCCCTTAATCATTCCGATATCACAGGATCACGCACCATATGCTACTGTAGTCTAGAACACCCCTAAAGATCCCTCCCAAGCACGCCGAGCCCGACTCAGATGGTACGCATCCCATAATCACGTGACCCAATCAAAGGACGTGACGCGTCGAGCCAACCCTGCCCGTAGGTAGATCACGTCCACTTGTCACGTGAAGAGTAGTCTGCAGACCCAAGCCTATCATGATGGTGACAGAATGAACGATGTCATGCATGCAGGATGCGGCGGCAGTGGGAGTGAGCAAGTGGGAATGGGCATGGGCGAGCGGTGGCACGGGATGCGCGGAAACGGTGTTGAAAGGGGAGGACAGAAGGGGGAATAAAGGAGGTATAGGTGTCGGTTCCAGGGCTTAGAAGCTATGGGCGTGGAGTAGGAAGGCGCGGGAGGCGCAATTAGTCTGGCGGCGGATGCGTGTGCAAAGTATGTGCAAAAAGGTATTGGTGGCAGCCAAAACGGTGTGAGGGGTCGGCGCATGGCGATTACCTCGCAGAAATGGTCATGGGGAGTCATGATGCGCAGGGAAGGTGTTTTGGAACCCTTCAAGACTTTGGTGTTATTGCTAACACTTCAATCTATCAGAACATGTCGTTTACGAGACTCAAAGAATATTAAACAATGCTGCAGCACAACTCCGGAAATAATTTAATATTTGTACCTTGGTTGCAATCCGCGTAAAAACTAGTCCAAGTTAATACGGATGGAAGGCAATACATTTCTTAGCAGCACTGAACAATAAACTAAAAGAATGTAGGTTCAAGGACACTATCGGCGTCCAAGCGTATTCCAAAATATAAAGGAATGTACTTAGCAGGCGAGTTTATAAATGGACTGCCCTGATAATCTACCAGCGCACAGCAATAAAACGAGGGATGAACGAGTGTTAGAAGTGACTTGTGAAAGTCTCTAATCAGGAAAATCGACTGATCAGATCGTCTCGGGTATTGGAGTGTGAATGGCAAGACTATCAATTGACAGACTCACTCTGTAGAATTACACCCGGAGGATGAGTCCAAGTGGCTAAGCAGAAAAGTATCTACTTAACAAGGAATTAGACACTAAAGTAAGTGAATAACCCTAGCTGGGATTAGCAGCTTAGTAAGATACAAGTCACACGAGGTCATGTGGATAGAAGATGTTAGATTGCTAGAATGATGATTCAAGGAGGTCAGAATGGCCTCCTTTATATTGTAAAGTACACAGGATTACGTAAAATGGGGTTCTTCTATATATTAGGCGAGTGATGTCATAAGTAAATATTTGCACTGCTGAAACACACCCTCGTAACTATTGCGGCGTGTTTGTGCAAAGAAATTGGAAATAGATAGCCAATCACCTTCCCTGGTTTGCACAGCTTTACACAGCCTTTCACAGCCTTGCACAGCCCTTCACAGCCCTACACAGCCGCTATGACATCAAGGGGCCTATTTGGTGTCGTAGCGTTGCATTTGGAGGATCCTTCATCCAATAGGCTTTATCAAACCTGCACCCTAGTTTTGGCTTTGTACATCTTTGTGTGACTTTGTACGCAGCCATGGTTGCTATGATGCAAGTCATGTGCCAGCTGGGTTTGAATTGCACAGGCTTGTGTAAGCGGTAGAGGGCACATTCAGTCTCAGTGGCTGAGTTTGAGTGAGCCAAGGTACCGGAGTTGTAGGTGCTTGAGTGTCTGCAACTCCGAGTTTACAGTTCGTGGGAAACTCCGGTCGGAGTTTGAAACTGAGCGGCTGTGGCAGAGTTGTGGACGTGCGTGGGTTCATAACTCTGCCTGACAGGATAAGGAGTTTTTGAGCTGGGAAAACGGGGTTTTAAAGCGATTTTAATCCTTTTTTCGTGAGGCTTTTCATTAGCAACGGTTCCCACACAGAAGGGTCCCCTGGACAGGGTTCTGCATGATGGAGGGCCTCGAGGCGGTCCTGAAGCGTATGGGTGCCTGGAGAATCGAATGGCGGCTTCAGAAGGAAGAACCACCTTTTTCTGAGCAAGAAAAAGGTTGACCTCTATTCCATCCGAATGGAGTGCCTCGGCCACATCATCGATGGCCAAGGTGTACATGCCGACAAGGATAAGATGCAATGCATCCGCGAGTGGCATAGGCCACGGACGTTCAATGACATCCAGCGTTTCCTTGGGCTAGTACAATACCTGGCACATTACATGCCAGATGTTAGTGCATACACAACCCCATTATCGGGCTGTGCATGTAACAACCGTCCATTCGAATGGACTCCGCTGCTGGATAAATGCTGAAAAAGCATTAAAGCATTGGCCTGTAAGGCCCTGATCCTGCATCCAATTGACGCATGGTGCCCAGAGCCAATATGGGTAATCACCAATGGTTCAAAAGCCGACGTCGGTGCGGTCTATGGCCAAGGCCCCGACTGGCAAACCTGACGGCCAGCCGGCTTCTTGTCAAAGAAGTTCAGTGTTGCTCAGCAACACTACCAGACTCATGAGCATGAGACAATCGCGGTGCTTGAGGCTCTCATGAACTGGGAGGATAAACTACTGGGATGAAAGTTCACCCTCGTCACAGACCACAAAGGGCTCAAATGCTTTGAGACCCAGAAGAGCCTATCTGACCACCCGGTCAGATGGTGGGAGTTTCTATCCCGTTTCAACTTCAATACCGTACATATTGACGGTGTAGAGAACAAGGTGGCAGACTGTCTGTCATGCTACTACGAGAGCGACATGAGTCATGACAATCACCCGGATCACGTCTTCGTAAATGCAGACATGCATTTAGACCCGGAAGGTGAGTTACTACCCACCGACCAGTATATCGAGCTGCGAACAGCAGCGACGAGATGGTCTAACTGCCTCGCGGATGTCAAGATTGGTTTTTAGGCGTTAATATCATGTATTAGTGTGCACAGCGAATGCCCGAATAACTTGTGCAAATAGGTATGCCATTCGGCAAAGAGGGTGAACCAATAATTGTTCACAAGATAGAGGGCTGCCCGAGCGGAGCTCACCCTATCTACAGTCATAGCAAAATAGCCCGTGGCACTTGATGATGTAACATACAAGGTGTCACGGAAGGGTTGTCTAAGTAGCGACAATCCCTTCGACGGTGAAGGTGCTCCTTCGGAGCCCTTCGCCGTCAGCACCGAAAATAGTTCGAAGGCTAAGATAACAAAGATGAAGTATGAGAACTCACCAGTGATGCCTAAGTCCTCTTCTGGTCGAAGATAGAAATCTCCAGGAGAAGGCTCAAGACGATGATCACAGCGAGGTCAAGTTTGCACAAGATGGATGACATATGATAATTGAACTGAGGAATATACATGCGAATGTAAACCACTTATATTGAATGCTCGTATGGTAACAGCAAATAGGAAAGAGGCCGTCATGAGTCAGGGTTGGATAGGGGTGCGCAGTCATGATGTTAGCAACTCGGGGTTATGGCAGGGAAGGTTCGGTAGAGCTCTTAGAAAGCTAGAATCAAATTCACTCTCTCAGTGAATTTATTGTCACTGAGAGAGGAGCACTATCCTGTCTCAGAAGGCATATATGTGCACCCGGCCCTTTAGCACTCAATAGCTCGCGAGTCGAAGTCATTTCAAACTCTGCTGGGTGCAGCCGCTTGTGAAAATAGAGATAACAAAATGAAATGGAGAGGTAGGGAGTGACTGGAAATTTTCGAAAATAATCAGAGAAGTGAATGCATGGTACAAGAACAATGTGAAAAGAGATTGAAACACCATACAATAAATCGAATATATTATGCTTGATTTTGGTGCAGGAGCATAAATGCACCCAACACATGATACAAATAGATGGAATAAACATACAATAAGACTTACCTAAGAAGTCAACCACCACCACCAGGAAAATTCCCACACCCTCCCAGGGCTCAAAACCTCGATTAATCAAGAAACCACCAATCAACCATGCACGAGACCTAGTAATTGGAATCCAAACATTGGCATCCACGTGCAACATGCGAAAACCAGGCCCCAATGCCAGCGCTCCCCAGTGGAGGGACCCCACCCTCGCGCACATCCCCAACCAACCCGACCAACCAAAATGCTCACAACCTCCGCTTGACCTCGCAGAACATCAATGGAGGAGATGTGGAAAGCACACCCAGCAAGCCGCAGCTCACGCCGGAGGACGCCCACCAATACCTACTCGCCAGACGACTCTTACCAGACGGACAAATCATAACCTACCATAACCTGGCAACTGCGCTGCTGCACCTAGCGGAGGCACAGTCCTCCATCCCCAAAACGACGCAAGAAGGTATTAAGGTGATAGCTATGTTACTCACAGACATAGCAGAGCGAACAACAGCATCGGAAATAGCAACTATTGTCAGGGAACGACTGCTAGGAGTTAACGATGTCCTAGTGTCAACTGTCCAGCCAATCGAGGCCGCAACCAAGGCCATCAACGACCCCATGGGAAGTCTAGCAGGAACAGTAGAGGAGTTACGGCAGGAGAGCGATGCAACCGCTCAAAGAATAGTAGATGCGGTAACGGTGCAAGTCTCGGCAGACCCAGTCCGCAGCGTCGACAAACCATCCGACAACCCACTAGCCACCACTCGATACCCATCATATGCAGCAGCACTGGCAGCATGCGCCACTAGGCCGGTCAACTTACAATCCAACATGCTAGCCAGGTGCAACCTTCGAGCAAGGCAAATCCTCATCAACAAACGACAAGACGCACAAGACCAAAAGATCACTCATCTCTCCAACCCTCAAATACTCAGCGAAGCCAACCGAGCGATAAACACACTGGGATGGGAGGGAGAAGAAGGAAAACCTAAGGCCGTAGGCATGCAGCAACTCCCCAGCTGCGGTTTATTCATAGAGCTCTCCACTGAGGAAGCAGCGGAACAATTCCAGGATCAGCAACATGCCCAAGACTTCTTGACTCAATTCGACAAGACCTCAGAGATCAAACCCAACCTGTACCCTATTATAGCAGAATTCGTCTCAGTCTGGTTTGACCCAAGTTCACACGAGAACATCAAGGCAGTAGAAGATTCCAACGACCTCGAGAGAGGGGACATAGCGACAGCGCGATGGATCAAGCCGCCCGAACGAAGATCAGAAAAGCAAGCCACCGTGCACCTCATTGTCCAGTTGCGCAACCGCAATGCAGCCAATCCGCTAATTCAACTGGGCATTCTCATAGCGAGCACAAGGACCTCGGCAAGAGAGATGATCCAGGAAGCAAAAAGATGCCTCAAGTGTCAACGGCTGGGTGTGTCCCACAGGGCAGCGCAGTGCCCCCATCCCGCAGACACATGCGGGACATGCGGAACAGAGGGGCACAGATCATCAGAATGCACTGTAACTGACCCCAGGAAGTATAGATGCGTAAACTGTGACAGAGAGGGGCACACAACTTGGGATCGGAGCTGCCCTGCCTTCAAGGAACGCAACACTAGAATACAGCAAAGAAATCCAGACGGCAACCTTCGCTACTACCCATCTAGCAGGGATCCACAATCATGGGAGACGATCAGTGCGGCGTCAGAACCAAGCCTGCCACCTCCAGTCCCGCCCTCCAGACCCCACTTCTGGGCCCCAACGCAAATGGACACATATCACCCGGAAGGAGACCCCTACCGACCAGTGAAACGAGGATGGACAAGGCAGCAACCGCTGTCATGCAGCTCACGAGGACGATCCACTACCCGATGCCCGACTAGCAGAGGGGGTCACGCAGACCACACCACCCACACTCACACCCATACTCGACAACTCTCCCTTGATGACCTAGGTTTCGCCAGACGACCAAACGACAGGACCACTCAACCCAACCCACCCCTCCAACATGAATGAAACAACAGACACCCAAATCACGACATTGAAAATCTGGCAACAAAACCTCAACAAATCGGATGTAGTGCAGCAAGACCTCATCAACTCGATCGACCCCGCAGTGTACGACATCATAATATTACAAGAACCCTACTTCGACTTTCTAGGCAACACACGGATCAATCACAAATGGTATTCACTAACTCCCACAGCACACCGCGACAGCCCTAAAAAGACTTGAGCGGCAACATTCATTAACAGGCGGCTGCTTTCCAGCTCATGCCAGCAAATAGACGTGGACACGCAGGATGTGGTAGCTATATTAATATACACTGATGCATGCCCCATCACTCTATTCAACATATACAACGACGGGGACCACTCTGAAGCGCTACAACACATTCAGAACACCATCCAGGCAGATACGCGAGGCGCGAAGGCTATTGATACTGAAGGTATGCTATGGATGGGGGATTTCAACAGGCACCATCAGCTATGTGACGAGGAATGGAACTCGCACCTTTTCACCGCAGCCAACTTGGACGCAGCGCAAATACTTCTGGACATACTGGCGCAACATGACATGCTGATGGCGTTACCGAAAGACATCCCGACACTCCGCGCTTCCAGCACCAAAAACCTCACAAGGCCGGACAATGTCTTCTGCACGACGACCATCCACAACTTATTCATGCAATGCATGACCTACCCCAACCATCAGCCACCCTGCACGGACCGTTTCCCCATACCCAGCACTATCGACGTCTCCGTACCCAAAGCCAAAGAGCCGGCGAGGAGGAACTGGCGTCAGGTGGATTGGACAGCATTTCGGGAAGTACTACAACAGCAGCTGAGCGACCTGCCCCCACCCACTGAGATAGACAGCTTGGAGGACTTTGAAGAAAGACTGAAAGAGCTCACAATGGCCATTAACACAACCGTCGAGGAAACGGTCCCATGGTCTAAACCATCGCCTCATTCAAAGCGCTGGTGGACCAAGGAACTCAGCCAAGCCCGGTCCAAAATGCGTGCGGCTGCAAGATACGCAAACCGAGCCCGCAACGACCCCCTCCACCCCAGCCACCGACTATACAGTGTCGTAAGGAACGAATACAGGGACAAGATTCGAAGAACTAAGCAGGAATTTTGGATCGACTGGTTAGAGAAAGCCGATGAAAGGACAGTATGGATGGCAAGCCGCCTAGTGTCAGGCCCATCGACAGATGGGGGGCGCACCAGGATCACACCTCTCAAGGTCACAACGAGCATGGGAGCTGCGGACAAGGCCACAGACAACAACGACAAAAGCAGACTACTATTCCAGGTGTTCTTCCCCTCGCAAGGGGGCACGACACGACAAGCCGATACCCTGCACCCGCCTTCGACTATGAACTGATCTCGAACCAGCAAATCCTTCGGGTTATAGGAAGGATGAGCCAATACAAGGCTGCGGGTCCTTTGGGCCTCTCTAACTCTGTGACTCACTGTGCAGACGCGCTAACCCCATATCTAGGATGCCTATATCAAGCAACCTTCAGCCTCGACACATACCCACAACAATGGAAAACAACCATGGTCGTCGCTCTTCGCAAGCCAGGCAAGCCCGACTACGCAGTGGCCAAGGCATATCGGCCTATAACTCTGATGGAGACCCTAGCAAAGCCGTTATCAGGCTGTATAGCCGAGACACTGTCGTACCAGGCAGAAACTCACCACATGCTTCCCAGCACCAACTTCAGAGGGCGACCAGGGAGAAGCATGACAGACGCCCTGCACCTCACAGTGGACTACATCAAGCGGCAATGGAGGAAAGGTCAAGTAGTATCGGCTCTGTTCCTAGATATTAAGGGGGCATTTCCGAGTGTAGCTATCGAGATGCTGATTCATAACATGCGAGAGAAAGGAGTCCCAGTGCAATATACTAATTGGGTGAGAAACAGGCTGCAAGGACAACAGACCCAAATTCAGTTCGATGACTTCCTCTCCGACCTACTTGACATTGACAATGGATGCGATCAAGGGGATCCCATATCCGTCATCCTGTACCATTTTTACAACGCTGGGCTAATAGAGGTTGCACAGAAGGGAAAATATGAGATCGCACCAGCATTCATCGATGATGTCACATTTTTAGTGGCAGGCCCCACTTTTGCTCACACACATGCTGCACTCACACACATGATGAACAGAGAGGGCGGAGCCTACAAGTGGTCGAGAACACACATATCTCAATTTGAGCTAGACAAAATGCAGGTTATCAACTTCACCAGGAAACGCGAGGAGGATCCCGCACGTCCGGGCAAGACCAGGCCCATTCGCAGACAACCCGTCGACATCAATGGCTACGTCATAACCCCCTCCCCCTCCCACAAGCTCCTCGGCATGATCCTCGACCAAGAGCTTCGGTTCAAGGTGTAGAGGACAGGAATTATAGGCAGTAGGTATGGACTTGTTGCTTAAAAGAATAGACTAGAAATCAATTCACTCTCTCAGTGAATTTAGTGGTCACTCTAAATATATTATACACTACCTAGAAATCAATTCACTATAGAGGATTTCTAGGTCAATAAATGCAAAGACTACTAGACTAATTTACTTGCCTCTCTCAGTGAATTTAGTGGTCACTGAGAGAGGGGGAAATGTGTTCCACTGCGCATGTACTACTACCCGGCCCTTTAGCGCCCAAGAGCTCGCGCGTCGAAGTCATTTCAGACTCCGCTGGGTGCAGCCGCTTGTGAAAGTAGGAATAACAAGATGAAATAGAGAGATAGGAAATGAGTGGAAAATTTCGAAAATAACCAGAGAAATGGATGCATAATACAAGAACAATGTGAGAAGAAATTGGAAGGCCTCACAACAAATTGGATATATTATGCTTGATTTTGGTGCAGGAGCATAAATGCACCCAACACGCCCCCTCAAGCTTAATATATTCCGATTTGCTCGTTGAGAATCTTCACTCTAGGACTGGGAAGTCCTTTAGTGAGGATATCTGCCAACATTTGTTCGGTTGGCAAATAAACGAGCTTGGCTTGTTGATTTTTGATTATATCTCGAAGGAAATATAATCGGATGTCGAAATGCTTGGTTCTCGTGTGTTGTTGGGTGCCATACGTGATGGCAATGGCTGATTGATTGTCTGAATAAACTTGGATGGGTCTGTTCAGTGGTTGGAATATTTCAGAAATAAAATGGCGCATCCAAAGAGCCTCTTTGCCCGCATGGGTCAGGGCGACGAATTCGGCTTCAGTTGATGAGAGGGCTACTATCGACTGTTTCTGGCAACTCCATGAAACAGTGCCTCCATCAATCTGAAATAAGTATGCCGAATACGAACGCCTATGACTCTGTGAACCCCAATCCGCATCTGAATACCCCATCAAGCCGTCTCGATTTCTTCCAAGTGTGAGCTTGTAATGCTTCGTGCCTTTCAAATATTTGAAGACACGTTTGACTGCATTCCAATGTGTGCCCCCTGGATTTTCGAGGAATTGCGAAAGCAATGACACCGCAAATGCAATGTCAGGTCGAGTGGCTACAGCTGCCCACATCAGTGATCCTATAGCTTGCCTGTATGGAAACTTCGACATGGCTTTCTTGCCTCTCTCTGTAGAAGGACATTGGTCTTTAGATAATCTTACGGCTGGATCAAGAGGCGTAGCATAAGTCTTTGCATCTTCGAGATTAAATTTCTTGATGATCTTCTCGATGTATGCAGGTTGTGAAATTGCAATAGTTTTCTTCTGCCAGTCTCTTTCGATTTTGAGATTCAATAGCCAATGAATCTCGCCTAGATCTTTCATACTGAAGACCTGAGCAAGATCTCGTTTGACTTCGTCCAGGAGTGACTGATTCTCAGCTGTGATGGTAAGGTCGTCCACAGCTGTTGCAATGATCACATGCCCCTTTCCGCCACGTCTATAAAATACAGCCCCGTCTGTGGCTGACGTAGTGAATCCTAACTTGTGGAATTCACCACTTAGACGTTTGTACCATTCCCTTCCAGATTGTTTGAGGCCATAAAGTGCTTTCTTCAAAAGTAGCACTTCGTCTTTATCTCCAGACTCATATCCATACGGCTGCTTCATGTAAATAGGTTCGGGCAACGTAGCATTGAGGTACGCATAGTCCACGTCCATTTGATGAATAGGCCAGTCATTCCTAGCAGCAATGGCGCATATGATCCGTAGGGAGGATAACCGAGCAACAGGTGAGTATGTCTCATCATAGTCGACTCCAAACTTCTGTGTGAAGCCTTGGGCGACCATTCTCGATTTAGGCATTATTGGTTTCCCTTCTGGATTACGCTTCCAAAGGTAGACCCATTTATTACCGACAATATTGGCTCCAGGAGGTGGTTTGGCTCGTTCCCACACTCCCTTGTCGATTAGGGCCTCATACTCTTTGTCCATTGATTTCTTCCATATAGGATTATTCAGAGCTTCGTCTGCATTGCTAGGTTCAATTTGACTCAAATCCGGCGCCTTGTTATTGTTTTGACTGTCGGTTAGAAACGCACTGATGGCATACTCATAGCTACTGATGCCATCAATCTCGGAGGATAATTCTTGGTCGAATAAAACTTCTTTATGGTCCTCAACGTCCTCGTAAGCTAGCGTAGTCATATGTGCGCCAGTTTGTCTCTGAGTTTGAGATCTTGTCACGGGACCTGATGGGGCCGGCTGCACTTGTTGTTGACGGATCCTTTCGCTTCTCCTTATCGGTTCAGCTTCTCTAGGTCTGTCATCAACTCCCTGAATAGGTTGCAGCTTTTCAAGATATTCCTCCGGTGCACTTTCATCAATTTCTTCGATCTTTGCCTCTTCGCTGACTAAGCGACCGGGCACAGGCACTGATGCCGGAATGGCCTTCTTCTCTTCTTTAGACGTAGGTAGCTTGGATTCCTCAATAGAAATGATTGGGACCTTTCCCTTCTTCATTTCTGAATCAAAGACAACGTTCCGCTCGACAGAAACTTTGTGCGAGTCAGGCCAATAAACATAATGACCATGGCTCTGCGCAGAAATTCCTATCCACCGAGCTCTCTTGGCACGAGCTGCCAATTTATCTCCCTGAGTGATTTTAACGTAAATTTCAGTTCCCCACGCGTGAATGTCTTTGAGATTCGGTTTTTCATGGTGAATCATCTCGTAGGGTGTTTTATCTGGTAGAGCTCTTGTATGCGTCCTGTTCCTAAGATAATTGGCATGCTGTATCGCATAGCCCCATAATATCTTAGGAAGGCCTGATTCTAGCAGCATGGCACGAGTTCTCTCAGTGAGAGTTCGGTTCAGGCGTTCCGCAACACCATTGGACTCAGGTGTGTCGTGTACCGTCAACTGATGCTTCGTGCCTTGTTTGGCTAGATGCTGTTCGAATTCAGAGCTCGTATACTCGCCCCCTCGATCAGAAACAAGTGCCTTGATGTGCACATTTCTCTGTCGAAGCATTAAAGTCTCGTAGAGCTTGTATTTTGAGAATGCTTCTGATTTGTTCGCCATGAGATAGATCACCGATTCTCTTGAGTAGTCATCGATAAAGGAGACATAATATGACTTCTTATCGATCGTGAGGTGTCTTGCAGGTCCCCAGACATCAGAATAAATTCTGTCACCGAATTTTGATGTTCGGTCTCTGGGTTCTCGAGGAAGAGGTTTGCGCGCAATCTTGGCCTGAATACACGCATCACAGACAATTCTATCGCCTGTGGAGCTCAGTTCAATGCCCAATATCATGCCATGATTTAATAGATGTTGTAGGGACTTCTGCGAGATGTGCCCCATCTTTTGATGAATTTCCATGGCAGATAAACACATATGGGCTTGAGCACTTGGTGACTGGAGGTCTAGTCGATATAAGCCATTGACTTTCGGTGCTTGCATCAATACTTTTCCAGCAACATTAGATATTGTGCATTTCTGGCCACCGAGTCGAATGTCGTAGCCAGCATCATCGCACCGACCAATCGAGACGAGGGTAGCAGCAATTTTGGGTGCATAATATGTATCTTGCAACGTGACTTCTACTGTTCTATCTCCAACCTTATTGGATAATACGAGCAGTCCTGAGCCGAAGGCATCAAAGGTACCTTTGTTGGCTGCTCGGATAGTCCTCGGCTGTGAGAATTGACAGTAGTTCCTCAATAAATTTTTGTGAGGAGTCATATGCGATGTCGTTCCGGTGTCGAGTATGACTATAACTCCTGAGGATGTGCTCAAATTGAAATTAGAGCACTCGTCGAAATTGGTGAAGGCAAGATGCCCATCATCACTTTCCTCAGAAGTAGACTCTTCTTCGGCAACATTCGCTTTTGCTTTACCCTTCTTCTTCTTCTTGCCTTTGGCTTTCTTCTTCTGACGTGGTCCTTGACCTTCTTTACCACCTCCTTTAGCCCAGCAATTTTCGATGGAATGTCCAGGCTTTTTGCAGTTGGTGCATACATGCGCCTTCTGCCCCTTCTGGTCCTTCTTAGTAGATGAACCAATAAACACCTGCTCTTCTTGCGGGAGTGTTTTCTTCCTGTCATACTGAGCCTTTAGTACCCTAATAATATTATCAGGGACCAATGGCATCCCGCATTCTTCAAGCGAAGTTGTAAGGGCATTCATGACTGCCTCATAGGATGGTGGAAGCGACGCAAGGATTATGTCCATGAATTCTTCTTCAGAAACTCTAGCTCCCATCTCATTAAGACGAGCATATAGGTCTTGGGCCTTGTCCAAGTGATCTCTCAAGTCTCCATCCTCAGGACATCTCATACTGCGGAGTTGTCTCTGCAGGCTGGTGAGGACCATCTTGGGCTTTTTGGTCATTTCATTGACCAGTGCATCCCAAGTCTCTTTTGCTGTCTTCTGCTTCTGTAGCATCAGGGCTAATGACTCTGACACTGAGACGATGATTTGGGTCTTGGCTTGTCCTTCTCTAGCAAGGTATCTCTCCAGCTTCTCCTCGGCCTTATCCATCTGAGTTTCCTCAGCTTCTGTTAGAATATGGCCTGGGGGCATAACTGGAGGATGGGGAGGTCGAGTGACTCTCCCTTCTACATGCTTGAGTAGATTTTTGGACTCGAAATAGCTGATGAGAGTGGCTCGCCACAATGGCCAATTACTACCATCAGTAGCAAGCTTCTCAACACCCAATAGCTTCTCAGAAGTGTCTACGGGGCCCATAACCCTATAGAGGACAGGAATTATAGGCAGTAGGTATGGACTTGTTGCTTAAAAGAATAGACTAGAAATCAATTCACTCTCTCAGTGAATTTAGTGGTCACTCTAAATATATTATACACTACCTAGAAATCAATTCACTACAGAGGATTTCTAGGTCAATAAATGCAAAGACTACTAGACTAATTTACTTGCCTCTCTCAGTGAATTTAGTGGTCACTGAGAGAGGGGGAAATGTGTTCCACTGCGCATGTACTACTACCCGGCCCTTTAGCGCCCAAGAGCTCGCGCGTCGAAGTCATTTCAGACTCCGCTGGGTGCAGCCGCTTGTGAAAGTAGGAATAACAAGATGAAATAGAGAGATAAGGAATGAGTGGAAAATTTCGAAAATAACCAGCGAAATGGATGCATAATACAAGAACAATGTGAGAAGAAATTGGAAGGCCTCACAACAAATTGGATATATTATGCTTGATTTTGGTGCAGGAGCATAAATGCACCCAACACAAGGAAGACACGGCCTATGCTGCAGCCAAAGGCACTGATTGGATTATGCAGTTCAAGCGCTCATCCAAACCAACAAAAGGAATGTCTCACCGGAATATGAGGCAGCTCTACTTAGCGATCGGAATCCCCAAGATGTTGTACGCGGTGGATGTATGGTACACGCCGGTAAGAAGAAGGGAAGGAGGAGGTAAGGTGACAGGGTCAGTGGGAACAGTAAGCAGGCTGGCGCGAGTTCAAAGGATGGCTGCAATACACATAACTGGCACTCTGCGCTCTACCCCCACGGACCTCCTCGACGCACATGCTGACCTGCTCCCCATGGTCATCAGGCTCGACAAACACACGCACGGTGCAACACTTCGCATGCTATCACTTCCCTCGAACCACCCGATACACCCACAACTAGGAAGGGCCAACAAGTACGTGAAAAGACACAGGTCACCCCTACACGAGCTGCTGCACGCACATAAGCTACGACCGGGCATGACCGAGGTCATACGGCCGATCCGCCATGGCCCATGATGGTGCGCCCCAGTTCGCACAACCATTCTGGAGAATGAGAAGGACACTATCGAATACAACAAAACCAAGTCCTCCAACAGCATCTTCAAGATCTACACAGACGGATCTAGTCACGATGGGGAGGTAGGCGCAGCGGCAGTGTTATACGTTAACGGGTCACAGCACAGGTCAATGCAACAGTATCTTGGATCGGATTCCCAACACACAGTATATGAACCCGAACTCATGAGGCTCATCCTTGCAGCAGCCATGATCCAAGAGCTGGATTATATAGAGGATGCCATGATCGCGGTCAACAATCAGGCAGCGATAAAAGACCTCCACAGCTTCCAGAGTGCCCCAGGGCAGTATCTCGTTGGCCATTTCCTCCAACAGATGAGTGACGTTGCTAAGTGGCACCGAGGCATCCCGCTGGAGGTGTACTGGATACCGGGTCATAAGGGCATAAAAGGTAAAGAAATGGCAGATAGGTTGGCCAAGCGTGCAGCGGAAGGCTGCAGCAGTCCAGCCTACACCATCCCAGATATATTGCACACGCCGCTACCGATAAGTAAAGCGGCGCTCAGAATGACTCACAACAGACAGCTTAGAGAAAGAAGCCACACTATGTTCGCTAACTCCCCACGCTATCACAGGTTCCAAGCCATCAACCCAAAGGCGCCATCAGCTGACTGTCGCAAGATAGCTGCCACACTCACTCGTCGGCAGTCAAGCATCCTGGTACAGCTGTGGACAGGACATGCACAGCTAAACAGACTTCATACAATGGGAGTAGTAGGCACCCCGCTGTGCCCCTCCTGCAACCAGAAAGAAGAAATGGTCCGCCACTTCCTTCTCACCTGCATAGCCCATGCGAAGCATCACCAGCCCCTGATCAACATGCTGAGGTGTGACGCGCTCGACTTAGCGAAACTCCTTTCTGATCCAGAATGCATTGAGCACCTGTTAGGTTACATCTACACGACTCGACACTTTCACACTGACCCAAACCCAAAACCCCCCCTCCAAGTCGAGACCCATAATTAAACCTTTGAAGTAACAGATCATGTTCGGCCACCCGTACACAGCGCACCCTGCTCGAATGCCCGCATGCCTGCATGCTCGCCTACATGGCCCGTTTGCCAGCTCGCCAATCCGCTCCCACACATGCCCCGCTCGCTCGCCTGCCCACCGCTCCTGCCCACACACATACCCCGCACGTTCCATGCCCTCGCCGCTCCTGTAGACTGCCTGGCTCCAGAACTCCTTTGCTTCCATGCATGGCCTTTTTCATGTATATACAACACCCGCTTTGACTGCGTTACGGGAGATGCCCGCGCCCATTATTTTAATTTACTTACACTAGAACATTTTCCAGATAATACCTCTCATAGGGTGGTAGTCCGGTTTGGGACCCCCCGCCTTAGGGCCAATGTCTCGGAACCTGATAATGGACTCTCGCTAGCTACAAGTTTGTATTATCCTACATGAGCACACTCAATGGATATTAATGGAAAAAAAAAAAAAAAAACATACAATAGAATGGAAGAAGGGTGCGAACATGAAACAACAGAGAGGAAAGAGGGTGAATGCACCTATGTATGGAAATACGCCTTGGGACCCGCATATACACCACCCTGCACGGACTCTTCATCTGCTGGGTTGATCCCACATGACCTACGGGTAGGACGTCCCATGAATGCATCCTGGCCATATGAACACCTAAAGGGGTTGGATTGAGAAGGTGATGGGGATAGTGATGAACCATCACGCTGGGTAAATGGTATTGATTGTGTTTGATGGCATGCCTGCTGGTGAATGATGCGAGCAGCGAATAGTCATTCGGAGAATGGTGCGAACAGCGAACGGAGAGAACATAGAGGAAGAGTGGCCGAAGGGTGGGGCAAACTCAGGAGAAGATGCAGGGGGAGTGACGAGGGCGAATGTAGAGACAGCGGGGTAAGGGAAATAGACAGGTCATGACAGCGGAGAAGACAGAGGCGTGGATAATGGAATCTGCCGCATTAAATGAGGGCTCACAAAAGCCCGCAAATGGTGCCGCATCACGCAATGGCGATGACGATGATGTCAGAGTCATCGCCGCAGGTAACTATGGTGTGTCCCTGCACCCGAGCATTGAACAAGGCATAGACCTGTCCAAGGTCTTATGAGATGTGTACCATAGGGACACCATGTTCTCAAAGATCATGGAGCACCCGGACGCGCACCCAAGATTCGGAATCCGGGACGGGCTGATCTGGACTAAGAATCAGCTCAAGAGAGACATCATCGCCATCCCCCGATCTGTTCTTCAGGGGGGAAGGAAGCTGATCGAAATAATCATCGAATCGAGCACACCAGATAGTCGGTCACTACAGCCATCTGAAGACATCGAACTACATTCAAAGGTCATATTGGTGGCTGGGCATGAGCCTGGACATCAAGTCATTCTGCACATTGTGCACGAAGTGCCAGATAATGAAAACCGGGCCACAATGGCCCAAAGGCTTACTACACAGCCTACCCATTCCGTATAGGCCATGGCAGTCAATTGGCATCAACTTCATGGGGCCCCTGCCCAAATCTAATGACTGTGACTACCTGATGGTAGTCATCAACCGACTAACATCGCATGTCCACCTCGTCCCAACCACAACGAGCGTGTCAGCCAAGGGAGTAGCCTGGCTGTTTCTGAAAGAAATCATTCGACTCCATGGAGTCCCATACTCCTGTCATGACCTGTCTATTTCTCTTACCCCGCTGCCTCTACGTGCCCCCTCGTCACTCCCTAGCATCTTCGCCAGAGTTCGCCTCACCCTCCGACCACTCCTCCTCGACGTCCATTCTATTCGCTATTCACCCCATTCTCCGAACCGCTATTCACTGCTCGCACATTTCGCCAGCAGGCACGCCATCAAATACGATCGATACAATTTACCCGGTGTGATGGTTCATCACTAACCCCATCATCTTCTTAATCCAACCCCTTTGGGTGTTCATATGGCCAAAGTGTGTTCGCGGGACGTCCCTTCCATAGGTCATGTGGGATCAACCCAGTAGACGAAGAGTCCGTGCAGGGTAGCATGTATGCAGGTCCCAAGACATGGTTTCATACATAAGTGCCTTCACCACCTTTACACTCCATTGTTTCATGTTCGCACTCTTCCCTCACTCTATTGTATGTTTATTCCATCTACTTAGTATCATGACTGCGCACCCCTATCCAACCCTGACTCACGACGGCCTCTTTCCTATTTGCTGATACCTTACGAGCATTTGATATAAGTAGTTTGCATTCGCATGTATATTCCTCAGTTCAATTATCATACGTTGTCCATCTTGTGCAAACTTGACCTCGCTGTTATCATCGTCTTGAGCCTTCTCCTGGAGATTTCTATCTTCGACCAGAAGAGGACTTAGGCATCACTGGTGAGTTCTCATACTTCATCTTTGTTACCTTAGCCTTCGAACTATTTTCTGTGCTGACAGCGAAGGGCTCCGAAGGAGCACCTTCACCAGCGAAGGGATTGTCACTACTTAGACAACCCTTCAGTGACACCTTGTACGTTACATCGTCAAGTGCCACGGGCTGTTTCGCTACCACTGTAGATAGGGCGAGCTCCGCTTGGGCAGCCCTCTTATCTTGTGAACATTTATTGGTTCACCTATTCACCGAACAGCATACTTATTCGCACAAGGTATTCAGGCATTCGCTGTGTTCACTAATACATGATATTAACGCCTAAAAACCAATCTTGACAACTCCATCATCTCGGATAGAGACTCGAAGTTCACGTCAATCTTCTGGCGTGAACTACAGCGACTCATGGGGACCAAGCTCCTCATGTCAACTGCCTTCCATCCCCAAACGGATGGAGCGACCGAGCGCGCAAACCGCTCAATCAGACAAATATTGCATGCGGTCGTCAGGGACAATCAGAAGGATTGGGCGTTGAAATGCCCAATGGTTGAGGTCGCCCTCAACAGCAACGTCAGCGCGACCACAGGGTTCGCGCCCTTTGGGCTGAACCAAGGCTATATACCGCGGATAGACCTCCCCATAGCCATGGACATCCCGTTTAAAGGGGTAGCCCGGTTTGCACATCAGGCCAGATGGAACCTGATGGCGGCACACGATGCAATCATAGAGCATCGAGTGACGCAAATGTTTCATGCAAACAAGAAATGTACGGCGAGCGACAGGTACGCGGCCAATGACCGTGTCTACCTCTTGACCCAAAACCTGACTGTACCGAAAGGAAGAGCCAGAAAACTTGTCCCACAGTACATTGGACCATACCGCATCATCGAGGCGCATAACGATGCCTCGACAGTGACCCTTGAGCTTCCCAACGAGCTGAAAAGCCATCGTATATCACCGGTCTTCCATTCAAGCCTCATACAACGATACGAGGCTAACAACGACGAATTGTTCTCTCATCGTGAGGCCAAGTCATTTTATGACTTTGGAGCGAATGACGATGAGGAGTGGCTCATCGACGAGATTATCGCACATCAATGGATAAACTCGATGGACCTGGAGTTCCAGGTCTGCTGGACCCTAGGCGACATGACATGGGGACCCATGTCGTCGTGCAAGGATCTTGAAGCCCTAGATAGCTATCTAGAGCTCTGGGGGTGGGCAAGCCATGCAACCTCCCCAGGCACCGCTAGATGCATCTGTCATGTGCGTGGGCGTCGGGGGGCGGTGCGGTGCAGCTGTGGCTGTGGGGTGCGGCGGGGTTGGCATTTGGTTTTGGGGTTGCATTTTTCGGCGCGTGTGCGTGTGCGGGTGCGGCGGCGGCACCGTTTTTGCGGGTGGGGGCGTCCTGCGCCCCATTTTTGTGCGCTGCGCATGTGCTTTTCTGGGGTTGGGTCTGGGTCTGGGGGTGGCTGTTGGGTGCATTTATGCTCCTGCACCAAAATCAAGCATAATATATCCAATTTGTTGTGTGGCCTTCCAATTTCTTCTCACATTGCTCTTGTATTATGCATCCATTTCTCTGGTTATTTTCGAAATTTTCCACTCATTTCTTATCTCTCTATTTCATCTTGTTATTCCTACTTTCACAAGCGGCTGCACCCAGCGGAGTCTGAAATGACGCGCGAGCTCTTGGGCGCTAAAGGGCCGGGTAGTAGTACATGCGCAGTGGAACACATTTCCCCCTCTCTCAGTGACCACTAAATTCACTGAGAGAGGCAAGTAAATTAGTCTAGTAGTCTTTGCATTTATTGACCTAGAAATCCTCTATAGTGAATTGATTTCTAGGTAGTGTATAATATATTTACAGTGACCACTAAATTCACTGAGAGAGTGAATTGATTTCTAGTCTATTCTTTTGAATAACAAGTCCATACCTACTGCCTATAATTCCTGTCCTCTACAGGGTTATGGGCCCCGTAGACACTTCTGAGAAGCTGTTGGGTGTTGAGAAGCTTGCTACTGATGGAAGTAATTGGCCATTGTGGCGAGCCACTCTCATCAGCTATTTCGAGTCCAAAAATTTGCTCAAGCATGTAGAAGGGAGAGTCACTCGACCTCCTGATCCTCCAGTCATGCCCCCAGGCCATATTCTAACAGAAGCTGAGGAAACTCAGATGGATAAGGCCGAGGAGAAGCTGGAGAGATACCTTGCTAGAGAAGGACAAGCCAAGACCCAAATCATCGTCTCAGTGTCAGAGTCATTAGCCCTGATGCTACAGAAGCAGAAGACAGCAAAAGAGACTTGGGATGCACTGGTCAATGAAATGACCAAAAAGCCCAAGATGGTCCTCACCAGCCTGCAGAGACAACTCCGCAGTATGAGATGTCCTGAGGATGGAGACTTGAGAGATCACTTGGACAAGGCCCAAGACCTATATGCTCGTCTTAATGAGATGGGAGCTAGAGTTTCTGAAGAAGAATTCATGGACATAATCCTTGCGTCACTTCCACCATCCTATGAGGCAGTCATGAATGCCCTTACAACTTCGCTTGAAGAATGCGGGATGCCATTGGTCCCTGATAATATTATTAGGGTACTAAAGGCTCAGTATGACAGGAAGAAAACACTCCCGCAAGAAGAGCAGGTGTTTATTGGTTCATCTACTAAGAAGGACCAGAAGGCGCAGAAGGCGCATGTATGCACCAACTGCAAAAAGCCTGGACATTCCATCGAAAATTGCTGGGCTAAAGGAGGTGGTAAAGAAGGTCAAGGACCACGTCAGAAGAAGAAAGCCAAAGACAAGAAGAAGAAGAAGGGTAAAGCAAAAGCGAATGTTGCCGAAGAAGAGTCTACTTCTGAGGAAAGTGGTGATGGGCATCTTGCCTTCACCAATTTCGACGAGTGCTCTAATTTCAATTTGAGCACATCCTCAGGAGTTATAGTCATACTCGACACCGGAACGACATCGCATATGACTCCTCACACAAATTTATTGAGGAACTACTGTCAATTCTCACAGCCGAGGACTATCCGAGCAGCCAACAAAGGTACCTTTGATGCCTTCGGCTCAGGACTGCTCGTATTATCCAATAAGGTTGGAGATAGAACAGTAGAAGTCACGTTGCAAGATACATACTATGCACCCAAAATTGCTGCTACCCTCGTCTCGATCGGTCGGTGCGATGATGCTGGCTACGACATTCGACTCGGTGGCCAGAAATGCACAATATCTAATGCTGCTGGAAAAGTATTGATGCAAGCACCGAAAGTCAATGGCTTATATCGACTAGACCTCCAGTCACCAAGTGCTCAAGCCCATATGTGTTTATCTGCCATGGAAATTCATCAAAAGATGGGGCACATCTCGCAGAAGTCCCTACAACATCTATTAAATCATGGCATGATATTGGGCATTGAACTGAGCTCCACAGGCGATAGAATTGTCTGTGATGCGTGTATTCAGGCCAAGATTGCGCGCAAACCTCTTCCTCGAGAACCCAGAGACCGAACATCAAAATTCGGTGACAGAATTCATTCTGATGTCTGGGGACCTGCAAGACACCTCACGATCGATAAGAAGTCATATTATGTCTCCTTTATCGATGACTACTCAAGAGAATCGGTGATCTATCTCATGGCGAACAAATCAGAAGCATTCTCAAAGTACAAGCTCTACGAGGCTTTAATGCTTCGACAGAGAAATGTGCACATCAAGGCACTTGTTTCTGATGGAGGGGGCGAGTATACGAGCTCTGAATTCGAACAGCATTTAGCCAAACAAGGCACGAAGCATCAGTTGACGGTACACGACACACCAGAGTCCAATGGTGTTGCGGAACGCCTGAACCGAACTCTCACTGAGAGAACTCGTGCCATGCTGCTAGAATCAGGCCTTCCTAAGATATTATGGGGCTATGCGATACAGCATGCCAATTATCTTAGGAACAGGACGCATACAAGAGCTCTACCAGATAAAACACCCTACGAGATGATTCACCATGAAAAACCGAATCTCAAAGACATTCACGCGTGGGGAACTGAAATTTACGTTAAAATCACTCAGGGAGATAAATTGGCAGCTCGTGCCAAGAGAGCTCGGTGGATAGGAATTTCTGCGCAGAGCCATGGTCATTATGTTTATTGGCCTGACTCGCACAAAGTTTCTGTCGAGCGGAACGTTGTCTTTGATTCAGAAATGAAGAAGGGAAAGGTCCCAATCATTTCTATTGAGGAATCCAAGCTACCTACGTCTAAAGAAGAGAAGAAGGCCATTCCGGCATCAGTGCCTGTGCCCGGTCGCTTAGTCAGCGAAGAGGCAAAGATCGAAGAAATTGATGAAAGTGCACCGGAAGAATATCTTGAAAAGCTGCAACCTATTCAGGGAGTTGATGACAGACCTAGAGAAGCTGAACCGATAAGGAGAAGCGAAAGGATCCGTCAACAACAAGTGCAGCCGGCCCCATCAGGTCCCGTGACAAGATCTCAAACTCAGAGACAAACTGGCGCACATATGACTACGCTAGCTTACGAGGACGTTGAGGACCATAAAGAAGTTTTATTCGACCAAGAATTATCCTCCGAGATTGATGGCATCAGTAGCTATGAGTGTGCCATCAGTGCGTTTCTAACCGACAGTCAAAACAATAACAAGGCGCCGGATTTGAGTCAAATTGAACCTAGCAATGCAGACGAAGCTCTGAATAATCCTATGTGGAAGAAATCAATGGACAAAGAGTATGAGGCCCTAATCGACAAGGGAGTGTGGGAAAGAACCAAACCACCTCCTGGAGCCAACATTGTCGGCAACAAATGGGTCTACCTTTGGAAGCGTAATCCAGAAGGGAAACCAATAGTACCTAAATCGAGAATGGTCGCCCAAGGCTTCACGCAGAAGTTTGGAATCGACTATGATGAGACATACTCACCTGTTGCTCGGTTATCCTCCCTACGGATCATATGCGCCATTGCTGCTAGGAATGACTGGCCTATTCATCAAATGGACGTGGACTATGCATACCTCAATGCTACGTTGCCCGAACCTATTTACATGAAGCAGCCGTATGGATATGAGTCAGGAGACAAAGGCGAAGTGCTACTTTTGAAGAAAGCACTCTACGGCCTCAAGCAATCTGGAAGAGAATGGTACAAACGTCTAAGTGGTGAATTCCACAAGTTAGGATTCACTACGTCAGCCACAGATGGGGCTGTATTTTATAGACGTGGCGGAAAGGGGCATGTGATCATTGCAACAGCTGTGGACGACCTTACCATCACAGCTGAGAATCAGTCACTCCTGGACGAAGTCAAACGAGATCTTGCTCAGGTCTTCAGTATGAAAGATCTAGGCGAGATTCATTGGCTATTGAATCTCAAAATCGAAAGAGACTGGCAGAAGAAAACTATTGCAATTTCACAACCTGCATACATCGAGAAGATCATCAAGAAATTTAATCTCGAAGATGCAAAGACTTATGCTACGCCTCTTGATCCAGCCGTAAGATTATCTAAAGACCAATGTCCTTCTACAGAGAGAGGCAAGAAAGCCATGTCGAAGTTTCCATACAGGCAAGCTATAGGATCACTGATGTGGGCAGCTGTAGCCACTCGACCTGACATTGCATTTGCGGTGTCATTGCTTTCGCAATTCCTCGAAAATCCAGGTGGCACACATTGGAATGCAGTCAAACGTGTCTTCAAATATTTGAAAGGCACGAAGCATTACAAGCTCACACTTGGAAGAAATCGAGACGGCTTGATGGGGTATTCAGATGCGGATTGGGGTTCACAGAGTCATAGGCGTTCGTATTCGGCATACTTATTTCAGATTGATGGAGGCACTGTTTCATGGAGTTGCCAGAAACAGTCGATAGTAGCCCTCTCATCAACTGAAGCCGAATTCGTCGCCCTGACCCATGCGGGCAAAGAGGCTCTCTGGATGCGCCATTTTATTTCTGAAATATTCCAACCACTGAACAGACCCATCCAAGTTTATTCAGACAATCAATCAGCCATTGCCATCACGTATGGCACCCAACAACACACGAGAACCAAGCATTTCGACATCCGATTATATTTCCTTCGAGATATAATCAAAAATCAACAAGCCAAGCTCGTTTATTTGCCAACCAAACAAATGTTGGCAGATATCCTCACTAAAGGACTTCCTAGTCCTAGAGTGAAGATTCTCAACGAGCAAATCGGAATATATTAAGCTTGAGGGGGCGTGTTGGGTGCATTTATGCTCCTGCACCAAAATCAAGCATAATATATCCAATTTGTTGTGTGGCCTTCCAATTTCTTCTCACATTGCTCTTGTATTATGCATCCATTTCTCTGGTTATTTTCGAAATTTTCCACTCATTTCCTATCTCTCTATTTCATCTTGTTATTCCTACTTTCACAAGCGGCTGCACCCAGCGGAGTCTGAAATGACTTCGACGCGCGAGCTCTTGGGCGCTAAAGGGCCGGGTAGTAGTACATGCGCAGTGGAACACATTTCCCCCTCTCTCAGTGACCACTAAATTCACTGAGAGAGGCAAGTAAATTAGTCTAGTAGTCTTTGCATTTATTGACCTAGAAATCCTCTATAGTGAATTGATTTCTAGGTAGTGTATAATATATTTACAGTGACCACTAAATTCACTGAGAGAGTGAATTGATTTCTAGTCTATTCTTTTGAATAACAAGTCCATACCTACTGCCTATAATTCCTGTCCTCTACAGTGGCCGGGGTGGTGTGGCAGCGGCAGCGATGGAGGTAGGCTGATGTGGCTGGCGTGTGCCTGCGATGGAGGTGGGCTGGTGTGGCTGGCGTGTGCGTGCGCCGGGTCCGGGTCAGTGAGCACAAACTGCGTGACGGTGGGTGTCTTATCCACGTCGTCGTCCGCGGGGGCGGGCGCGGACTGGTCACCCGGGCTGGGGCTGCGCACATACGAGTGGGCCGAGCGGGTCGAGTGGGCACTGTCCATCGAGGTCGAGGAGAGGCTCGCGCTCGGCGAGTGTATGTGTGCGCGGGTCGTCACCTGTGCAAAGGCAAGTGCGTCGTAGGCACTCTCCCCCTTACGCATACGCACAGGCCCTGACGCAGATGCAGTACGCCAGCCCGCCCGAGCGGTCACCACACGCAATGCCGCGTTTTGGTGCAGGAGGTCTGTGCACGGCGTGATGTTCACGCCACAGGTGCGCGTGGCGGTATGACTGTGCTTCTGGCCTTGCGCAGGCTCCCATACGGCATGATACTTGATTCGATGATGCGCGGCCCAGAAGCGTGTGGCTGATGGCTGACGTTTTAGGCATTGCGCAATGTGTGCGAATAGGGACTATGGTACCGCCACAGGAACTGCCAGTGGACGTCGGGTGTGTAAGGACTATTGTTAGGTTGAGCGAGATTGACTCACGGACTCGGAATAGGGAAGTAAATTTGTGTAAGCAAGGTGTTCGGCGGGGGGGGAGCGGTGGTGGAGTGAGATGGGTGGAGATCCGGTCTAGATGAGCGAGTTTCTGCAGCGTTGATTACATGATATTGTTTAGTGAGCGACGACGAGCGCGCAGAAGCATGCGGGAAGCCTGACACTGTAGCAAAGTGGTGACGTGTGAATGACCACGAAAGGGTGGCACTAAAAGCATCGGGACGGTCACGGTTAGGGTATATTGGAAGGCACATATGTGCTTACTGTATGGACACCCAGGTATGTGGACATGGGGGGTGGAACACTTCGCTGCGCGGTGCTATTGTTAGCTGCAGCAGCAGCGTATGCGGCACGAGAGCGTGGAAAAGGAAATAGTCAATCACGGGGCAGAACAGGTTGATGGGTGGGAATGGAACATTGAGTGGAGATCTGCTCCAGATGATGGGGCTTCTGAGGCGTTGATTACGGGATAATATTTAATGAGCGTGCAGGTGGCACTAAGGGCAATTGTGTTAAGGTTATTCGAGGGTAGGGAGAGACGGCACACGGTAACTCAGCTATTCACCGGTGGAGAGAGCGGTGGAATGAAGCAGTGTGTGTGGAAGATTGCCGACACGTGGATGCTGCCACGGCGCGTGGGTGACCTTGGAGTCCTTGGAGTCGCACTTTCACTGAGAAATGGAGACCCGTGTGGCGATGCGCGCGTGTCGGAGGACGACGCAGGGATGGAGTGTGACCCGGGCCTGTGGAACTGTACACATAACACCCACAGAATTGACCCTGTCAGTCCCTGCTCGCGTGGCGTAGTGAGTTGATCGAGTGTCAGCTGTCCTTGGCATGGCAAAATGAGCGTGGGGAAGCAGTCATGTAATCGCCACACGTGCCAGGCTCCGAACGTCACACCAGGCACCCGGAGCCAGACTCCAAGACGGGCGAGGTCTAAGTACCCGCGGAGTGAATGGGGAGAATAGCAGCAGTCACTGACTGGCATGGGCTGTGCATGAGTGACTGGGCACTAGGGTGAGAGGGAGTTTAACGTTCAAAGCTTTAAAAATGGTGGGCTTGGCCCGAGCTTGCATCCTTGTCCACCGCGAAAGCAAAGGAGTATGTATTATAGCTCTGCGGCATGCATATGGTATCAAGATCCACCTGGTAGATACTATTTTATACCCTTAGAACTACAAGATGGAGCTCCGCACTGCAGAACTGGAAGAAACGGAGAATGTGTTGAAAGTATTGAAGAACACAATATTAACATATTAATTACAACAAACACAAACCCATATCACAACCAATACATCAATAACCCCTCTCGGAGCATATACATTACGGCACTAGCACCCGAGACCGCCAGACCATCATATGCCCACTCGACCTGACCCGATCACAGTCCCCGACTCCCCCGATGTCACAGGGACACATAACACGTGCTACCACGACCTATATCACCTAAGGAACCCTATCCAAGACCACCAAGCCCATCCCGAATCACGCGCCTTCCATCAGTCATGTGACCCAATCAAGGGACGCGACACATCTAGCCGACCCTGCCTATACCCAGACTATGCCCCCTATCCATCACCAAACATCCGTTTCCTCATCCTGTTTGACACTCCATCTCCAAGCCCAACTTATACAGCGCGCGTCAACACTCCTATCGTTGTACATGCGCCCCTCACCCCATTCCATCATTCCCTTAGTATCACACCACTAATTCCTTGACCGCCAAGTGCCATCAATAACTAATAAATACCTAGCTCCATGTACAATTAACTAGCAGTGAAATCACACTTCATTTCGCTCCTCACACAGTAGTAGAACTTTCAGTCAACATAATTCATAAGACACACACACTCGCTGCATGTGCAGATATTCCTGTCGATTTCAAGCCTTACTCGATTTATCTCATAATTGAGAGATTAAATCACATTGTCTTAAATAATATTCCTAACACTAAACAACAGATTAAGAGTCTCAGACTCTACTCACGATGGCACAGGCACCCACGACCACCCAATCACCACCAAAACACGACGTACACAAATTCCGAGACATAAAACCAAAACTCAACAAGAATAACTGGATTTCATGGAAGAGGGAACTACTGGAAACAGCGAGGGACAGAGGGATTTACAAAACCATCATCGGTACGGACACTTACCCTACCGACGCTGACCCACGCATCACAGTCGTCGCCGGAATCGACATGATCGGCAACACCCCACTCACACAACTACAAGACGAATGGGATGACAGAAATAATGTTGCGTATAGTCAAATCCTTCTATGTATATCACCAGAATTACAGACGGCCATCGACGAAACGGATTTATGCGCCGAGGCATGGAACATACTGATTAGGAAATTCGAATCAACCGACCTGAGCAAAATCAGTATCATCAGGACAAGGTACGAGAACTATCACATGACAGAGGGACAGTCGGTCTCAGAGTACATTACTACTATGAAAGAATACAGGAACCAATTGGCAAAAATGGGCGACCCCATTGCCAACTCCACACACTGTGCCACTCTACTCAGAAACGTACCCGAATCATGGAGACCTATCGCACAAACCATACATATGATTACTAGAGATCCGGACAAAATTGAAGAGAAATTGGAAGCCCACGAAGCTGACCTAGGAGCCGTCAAAGTCTCAACACAAGCGGCCACGGCATTTGTGGCATAGACTCGACAACCCAGACATTTCAACAACTCACCGACTCAACCAACATTAAACAGCTACAACACACAACAGAATCGACCCCCCATCCAACAATCAGGAGGAAACAACTTCTCCTGCAATAACTGTGGCAAACCGAACCACCCAGCATCAAGATGCCACACACCAGGAGGGGGACTAGCAATACACGAACCATGGAGGAGATACAACAACACACACAGAGGGAACATGATGGGAAGAGGGAACTCACAGGGAGGGGATACAACGGACCCAACAGATTAGAAAACAACAGACCGATACCACCTCAGCAACACCAACCGAACACCAACAACGATTCAGCACAATTCGCCAACGTACCGAAGAAAGACATTGTTATGATGGCGCACGAGGAGATAAAAGCAGACACCGAGGCCGGTGACATAATCCTATCGACAGATTCCATGGCATTATCAGCCATAAAGGACAATGTACACATCTGGCTAGTCGATTCCGGGGCCACCAGTCACCTATGCGGCAACATCAATTTATTCAACGAAATGCATCCCACACCACCTATTTCCATCGAAACAGCCAGCGGAGACTCCTTCAGAGCCGATCAGAGGGGAACCATCAGAATAACACTACAAAGCAACGCTCACCTGCACCTACCACCTCTAGCCCTCACACTGATCGACGTCATATACGTCCCGAGGCTCAACGCCAACTTGCTCTCCGTAGCCAAGATGACCAACGCAAACGTGGACGTCATGTTCAGCAAGGACGACACGTCCCTACTGATGGGGGACGAAATTTTAGCTCAAGGAACGAGGATCAACAACTTGTATGCATATATGGCTCAACCATCAATGAAACCTGAACCAGAGAAGGCTCTCTACTCTGATAAACCGAATCAATTGACACTATGGCATCACAGACTAGCACACACTGCCACGTCAACAATTCAGAAAATGTGGAAACAACAGACAGGCGTCGGTTTACCGAAAATCAGTAGTGAGGAGGAGTTGAATATATGCACCAACTGCCCTTTCAGAAAACAGACGCGTTCACCATTCAAAAACATCGAGGACACACCAGAGAAGGTCGGAGACATTGTATCATCAGACCTATGTGGACCATTCGAAACATCAGTTGGAGGATACAAATATTTCATCACATGGATTGATCACGCCACTCGATACGCATACATCAACTTTCTGAAGAACAAGGAATGCACAACCGTCACGAAATCATTCAAAGAATAGATTGCATGGTTAAGGACACAAAGGAAAGCAGAAGTGAGGAGGATAAGGATGGACAACGGGGGAGAATACACCGGGAAGGAATTCGAAAGTACATGCAGTGAGCTTGGAATTGTTCACGAAACTACGACCCCTCACACACCAGAGCACAATGGTATCACCGAGAGGTACAACAGGACTCTACAGGAAGGAGCCCTCACCCTACAGAACGACGCAGAACTCAGCAAACGATTCTGGGTATCCGGCGTACACACCGTCAACTTCATCAAGAACCGCATACTACACACGAAAATCAACAAGTCACCTTACGAGGCCTTTTGGAAAACCAGGCCCAGACTCGATTGGCTGCGAACATATGGATCCAGGTGTTGGGCACTAGTCCCAAAAGCCACGAGGAAGAAGGGAGACTACAAAGCAATGGAAGGAATTTTTGTGGGATATTTTGACAACTCAAAATCTTACAAGGTGTGGATACCACGAACTCAGACACTGATGAAGTCTAGAGATGTAGTATTCGATGAACTAAAACACGTCGAACACACTACTCTACATGTGGAAGAGGAGGACGACAATCCCTACCTATGGGTACTCGACGGAAAGCTACCATCATTTTCCACACCATCTCAATCCAGAAATGATCCAGCAGGAGACAACGACGACAATAACATCCCACCACTCATAGATCTAAGCCCGGAGGAAGAGGAGGAGATTGAAGCGGAAGAGGTCGAGGGGATCGTGACGAAACAACGAGAGGAGGAGGAAAGAACAGAAACAGAAAACAACGAGAGGGAAAAATCAACAGAACAATCAGAGAGGGACACAGGAAGAGAAGGAAGTGAGGAAACGGCACCGAAGGACTTCTTGAAGGGACCATGGATGAATCCATCAAACACCGATTATGGGAAGGGAAAACGACACACAGCATTATTCACAGAGGTAGCAGCGATGGCACGAGGAAGAATGACACTTGAAGAAACGGAGACAGCATTCGTAGTATTGGCAGAGGACGAACCGACGAGTTACAGAGAGGCGATGAAATCGAGGGATGCAGGAAGGCATGTCAGGATGAACACGACCTACTGATGGGATACAAAACATGGGAACTAACCGAGAGACCAGAGGGGACAAACGTCGTAGGGAGCAGATGGACATTCAGAGTGAAGAGGGATAATCTAGGAGAAGTGGATAAGTTCAAGGCGAGATTCGTTGCACAGGGATACTCACAAGTCCCAGGAGTCGACTTCCAAGAAACATATTCCCCCACCATTCGACTCACCTCAATTCGACTTATCCTCGCTCTCGCAACCAAATACAATCTAGAATTACAACACATCGATGTGAAGGGAGCTTACCTGAACGGAAAACTCGACGACACCGTATACATGTGGCAGCCGGAGGGATTTATCAAGCAGGGAGAAGAGAATTTGGTCTGCAAATTGAATAAAGGAATATATGGACTCAAACAATCGGGGAGAGTATGGCACGGGACACTGAGAGAACAGATGGAGAAATTGGGATTCAAAGCAGGAGAGGCGGATAGGACGATATTCCTCAGATTTGGGGAAGGAGACAACATCGAGATTGCAGGATGATATGTGGACGATGGACTCCTTGCATCGAATTCGTTGACTGCAATGGAGAGGATGATCAGAGACATCAGGGGGAGCTTTGACATACAGGACTTGGGAGATCTAACACGACTACTCGGTATCCAGATCGTCAGGAATCGAGAACACGGCACCATACACATCTCCCAACCAGCATTCATTAACACCATCGCCAAACGATTCGAAATAACATCCGGACGTACAGTGAATTCCCCAATGGACCCAAACATCGAACTACGAGTCTCCACCTCCACATCAGAAATCATCGACTACGCTTACGCATCGATAATCGGAAGCTTGAACTACTGTGCAGTGGCAACTCGACCAGACATAGCCTACGTGGTCAATAGATGCACACAGTTCTCATCTAAGCCCAACATCACTCACTGGAAGCAGCCAAGAGAATCCTACGATACCTATTGAACACCAAAGAGTACAGTATAACATACCTCAGGGAAGGGGACGGGGCCATGGGATTTGCACATAACCTGGCAGGATACACGGACGCAGATTTCGCAGGGGAGAAAGATGACAGGAGATCGACACTGGATGGGTATTCACATACAACGGGGCACCTATATGCTGGCATCAAAGAAACAGATCAGTGTCAGCCGATCGACAATGGAATCGGAGGTAGTGGCAGGATCGTTCACCTCAGCTGAAGGGATATGGCTCATCAGGCTAGGGAGGGACTTCAGACACGAATTTACCCCCATCCCTATCTTCACCGACAACCAATCCGCCATCGTGTTCTCGAACGACAGCGTCAACAACAGCAGGACGAAACACATCAATATCCATTACCATTACACTAAAGAACAAATTACGGCTGGAAATATCAACCTTCGATACATCAAATCACTTGAGAATCCAGCTGACGTCCTCACCAAGCCACTGCCAGCTCGCAAGCATCTCCACATCCTTGGGATCCTCGGAATGCGTCGAGCTTGAGGGGGAGTGTTGAAAGTATTGAAGAACACAATATTAACATATTAATTACAACAAACACGAACCCATATCACAACCAATACATCAATAACCCCTCTCGGAGCATATACATTACGGCACTAGCACCCGAGACCGCCGGACCATCATATGCCCACTCGACCCGACCCGATCACATTCCCCAACTCCCCCGATGTCACAGGGACACATAACACG